>LZPO01117194.1:123321-134874 GCA_001675575.1 Neotoma lepida
GAGGCGGGGTTTCAGGGTTACAGGGTTTGGTGGGGGGATGATGTTGGTCTAAGCAGTCTGCAGGAGACCTGCCTACTGGCCTGAAACTGGGACTGCAATAGGTGGTGGTGCGGGGGCACAGGGCTGTGGCCCTGGGCCCAGAACCGAGAGGCTGGGGTGTTCCGCTAAGGGGATACTCACCTCTTAGTCCCAATCAGCACTCATAGTTTCTAATGTTATTGACAAATGCCTACAGTGCACAAGAGAGTCCTCACAATTGTCAATTACATGGCAATACGTGTGAATAGGGGTTAGGTCTGTCAACTTTCCAAACTTAATTCAATTAAAAAGACCTGATAACAAAAATTCACTTTCACTGTCCCTAAAAAATTTTCAATATATAATTATATTCAGTTCAGGTTATTAATATGAACGTGTGCCTCACACTAATGATTACCAGGCAGGCACCATGTTCAATTGTCCTATATGATGAGTGATCTTCACTAAATATCACTAGTGTATGTTATATATAGATGTATAGGATACAAATAAAAATGCTATAAATCTAGAGATATTTTTTGTACACTGTGTGTGTATGTGGTAGATATGGATGTGCATAAGTATGTTTACATGTGTTTGTGTTCATGTGCATATATCTGTGTACACATGTGTATGGAATCTCTCAGGATTATATATTGAAGAAATGTCTCTTCATTGAACTCGGAGTTCAATGACTCGGATTAAACTTTTGAAATGTCAACAGAAGCATAAACAATGCATGGTATTATTTTAATTTGAAATAGCTGCCTCCCTATCTAAGATTATTCATCTTAATGCATTAAAATGTTTATTCAATCATCAATAAGAAAGATAATTACAATCATAAGCATTCATTGCCATCATATCTGTAGAGACTATCAACAAAATCAATTTGTGTGTTTTATTCTGTGACCTATCTACAAGCATATTCCCCATAAGTCATGATCCTCTCAACATTATGAAGGTCCCACAAAAAGACTTTCTTCCAGAGCTCTTAGCAAATTAAATTTAAAATCAATAACACAATGAAATTAGTCTTTGAATAGTTGAAGACAAATTATAGTTGATTGTGATATAAAGCTAGTAATCAAATTATTTTAAGCTATTATCTAATATGGAATAAAGACCTAGTTTGCAAAATGCATGTAATGGTTCTCATATTATATGTTTAAGAGTGGAATGTCACCACCAGCATCATCATCACCACTACTACTACCACCATGATTCTCTACCTCAGAAGTCATGAAAGTAAAATTTATATTTCATTTAAATCTGTTTGAGTTCATTAAAACTTGTCAGGCTGAACTTCTGGCTGTCATGGCCAGTTATTATTTTATTTTCTTTCCTTTCATTGGTTCCTTTGCTTATTAATTCAACAAATATTTCTGAGCCTGGTGCTGGATATTGGAATACACTAAGACAACCACGATTGGATACAGTTTCTGCCCTCTAGTAACCTTCATTCTCTCAGGGAGATGGGACATTACTAAAATGATGAAATAAATGATACAGTAATTATAAATCTGTTTGAGAGGTGGAGTACAGTGGTGTGGAGTCAGGAGTAAATATTTTTATGAGAAAGAGATGCTTGTGCTGGATGCTAGAGAAGAAATGAGAATTAAGAGGTAGGGGAAAAGCCTTCAAAGGCATGGAATGACACACACTCTGGCTGTGTGCTTGGTGGGAACAAGGCAAGTGCTAGCAGCTCTCCAAAGGCCAGGAAGGCTAGCATCTAGAGGGTGGGTAGTGCACAGTAGCCATATTCACAGAGCATATGTACCTGATCTAAACCTTTAAATATTATGATTCACCTAGACTTCAAAAGATTGTAAGATCCATTCTAACCAGCTTCTAGAGATGAACACACCCAGGCTCAGAGGAGGCAAAGCATTTGTACAGGACATAGCTAGTAGGCAGCAAGGATAGAGTCTAGATGGGCAAAATTGTGGATTATAGCCTCTCTCCACCCTCCACCAAAGTGGCTAACAATTTAGCCTGGATCAATCCACACTGGAATCTGATGATTTTGATTTTTTTTTCTTTAGTTTAAGAGCAATGGAGAACACTGAGAATTTTTATCTATTTGACAAGAAGTAGACAAGTTCTGATTCATGCTTAACAAAACAAAAAGCCCAGAACAAACAAAAACCACAATAGTTCTACCTACACTGTGTTACTGGCTAAAAATGTTGGTTGTCTGAGTGACTGAGGATAATGTAGTAGTAGTAATGGTATCATGTAATAACAGTGGTATATATATCCTAATTCATCTATAAACTAAATAGTGAGTATGAGTGTCAGTGGCAAGACACTCATTTCCACATTTATTACTTAAAACTCATTTGATTGATAATTAACTGGCCCATTATATTAGATTTAAGANTAAGCAACCTGTATCTATCAGTTATAGATTACTGCCACTCCCCCAAAGCAACAGTAAAGCTATTTTCCTAGATTAAAAAAAAGGATATCTATAGTGGTCTTAATGGACATTGACTCATTTTGAAGCAAGTTTCACTCTGTAGCCCTGACTGGCTTGGAACTTGCTATCCAAAATATACTGGCCTTGAATTCACTAAAATCCTCCTGCACCTGCCTCCTGCACCTGCTGCGGTTAAATGCATGTACTACCATGTCTACACTGATTATTTTTTGCACATTTTTATATAAGATTTGAAATCATATGTGAGTGTNTATGTATAAAACACTACAAATACAATGATGTGGCTCTGTTGTTTTGAGTGACAATCTGAAAAATTAATTGCAAACAGCTACTGTGCTTAGTTCCTCTAGAGGAGGAGAGGAAACTGAATGTCAAGCACAGATGAAAACTGGAGATAGTTTCTCCTCTGGAAATGATGGAGCCAGCATTTAAACCCAGGCATCTGCCACTATNTGAATAATGTTCAAAGCAAAGTGTACACAAAATTCAGTCATTCATTCAAAATAGATAAAAATATTTTAAGTGATCCATGTATCTGCTATCAATTACAACCCATGGTTTTATTTATTTATTTTTATTTTATGTATATTGGAGTTGGTCTGCATCAATGTCTGTATACCACATATATACCATGATCATAGTGGTCATAAGAGAGCATTAAACCCTCTGAATCTAGGGATATGGANGATTGTGAGCTATCTTGTGGTGCTGGGAGTCAAATGTGGTTCTCTTGAGGAGAAGCCAGTGCTCTTAACCACTGAGCCATCTCTCTAGCTCCCAACTCATGATGTTTATAATTAATTATTTTTTTTCCTTTCAGATAGCAGGTTTAGAAGACTCAGAAATCCTAGTGCACAGGAAGACTGACAGAACTAACATTGCTTCTAAAACATAAAGGATGTGTACAAGAAACCTCACAATCCCTGAATCAGATTGTGAGCATGCATGCTTTCATCACCTTTAGGGTGTGCTGTCTGTAAACAGCTGGTGCTGCTCCCAGAATCCATCCTCAAGACAATATGGAGCAGCTTCAACCAAAAACTCCATGGAAATTGGCATCTGAACCAGTCATTCAAAATCCAAAACCAGAAACCTTTCAAATCTTTGAAATTCAACTCTTGAACATGCCCAGAATGCCTAGGACTTCCACCACTCTGGCTTTTTTCATCCTTTCCTTGTTCAGGAAACCACTCAAAATTTACTCGATTTATTCTGTGAATCTGAAACAAAATACTATTTCTTACATTGGATTTGTTTGAAGGCTATTATTTTCCAAAACATTTGTCACCATTTGTAAGTAAAATAAAATATAGGGGGGTTTTATGCTAAATATANTTTTCTGCTGTTCCCAGAAGAAGAATTAAGCAATTCATTCCAAATAAATTCCTTTTCACATTTATTAAGTATTAATTCTTCTGAGACCTCTCTTGGAGCCNCAAAGATGGATTTAAATATTACAAAGCTTGCTATGATTTTAAAACACAGAGAAACCCTCTTCATAAAATATAACAGCCTTGATTGATTAGAATAACTTGTTACATCAGAAAGAAATAATCAAAGAAAAATATTTCCAGTTAAGAAATGGGAAAAGTTATCAGATGCCAAAATCTAATATCCATATATTTGTGTTATTTCCTTAATTAGACTTAAGATCAAAATGATAAATAAATCTTTAACTCTCCTTCTCATCCAGCAGAATTCATATTTTTCTTCAAGGTTCTGACTATAGGTTTTGAATATTGGTACAAGGCTATGCAAGTTTTCCCAATAACTACAGAACTCTAAAGTCTTGAGTGAAAAGACTAAGCAGGATGTGTTTATATACATAATTACATGCATATATATTATATTATATATATATATGCAGCAATAATTAAAGGAAATGTCATGAATTTGAGTGGGAGTAGGGGAGACATGAGAAGAGATGGAGACAGGAGACAGAGGGTTCAAAATGATGTTTATACAGTATTTGTATATGGAATCCTCAAAAAACAAAAAAAATGCATTTATATAATTTATATGCAAATATAAAATAATATGCCATACAATTGAGAACTTAGATGACTCAGTGATTAAGGTAGCTTGTTCTTACAGTGGATCAGGATTCTATTCCCAGCCCCCACATAGCGATTCACAACTGTCTGTAACTCCAGTTCCAGGGAATCTGACACACTCTTCTGGCTATTGTGAGCACCAGGCATGCATGTGGTNCACAGACATATATGCAGGCAGAACATGCATATGCATGAAAATAAATAAAGACTTAACTTCCCCCCCTCTTAAAAAAAGAAGAACAAAAGCAAATGTAAATGTTAGGGAAGAAAAAGAGGAAGAGGAAAAGGAAGAGGAAGAATAAAAAGAATCAAGACAAAGGCAGGGAGGGAGAGTTCTATTTGACTCTTATTTGTATTTCGTTTATTTTGTGTTCTCTATCTCAACTAGTGGCAATGCCGTATTCTTTGGTAAAGGATACAGGGATGTGAACATGATATCCCCCACTTAGCTCTGCTTTACTCCTTAAACTCAGTTATAAAGACTTACCACTTTGCCTTTTAAATAGTTCTCAAATCNGTACACACCCCTCTACTGCTATCACTGGTGCCTTTTTTATGTCTCCGTCATCTTTGACCTTCAATATTTTTAACAAAGCACCTCAAATGGATTCCCTGCCAACACTAATACCTTCTCTTCAAAGTCATTATTANAACAGNAATCTGAGTATTCACTCTACCATGCAATCACGGTCTTGTGTCTCCACATCTCTCCTGATGTAATACCTCTTGCAAGCAAAAATTCAAGCTCATGAACATGACACAGAAATCCTCTTTGACTTTACTGTGGTTGTTTGTTTTATTTTTAATTTTTAGTTCTTTTTTCCCACTTATTTTTTTCCCAGACCAAGAAAGAGGAAAACGAAGTAGAAACTCAGCATTTCAAAGACATAAATCAATTATATTTTTGGGTTTCCTTGTGATCTATATTGTTTCAGAGATTGATTCTTTACACATAATTTCTTCACTTGCTGTTTTACATACCACACACTAAGATACCTTGCTCACATAGATTTAAGGCATTAATTTCTTATCAAATGCAATCAGCACCAAGTTACATTTTCCAGATAACATGAGATCAAGGACAGAGCCTTGCAGAAATCACTGGATTATAAATGTGAGGAATGCAACCTTACTTTTCATTATTAATCAATTCCATTTGCANGCCACTAATATTCTCTAGTCTCTTCTAACTGGTATTAATTTTGCCTCTTGGAGGTTAGGAATTCCACAGAATCCTGTTGACCGAAGTTCCTAGGGAGAATCTGGAAACATGCAAACTCCACGCAGCCTGCGATGTGAAGAAAGACTTGCAGCCTTCAAATCCTTTATGAAATTAAATATTATCTTAAGAAATCCTAATTAAACTAATCTCTAACTCTATCTTCCCTTTCTTTCTGTGACTTCATTCCAGACTGGCTCACATGTGACCTGGAGCATATTAGCTTCCCATTAGATGGAATGCCACTAAAGCCCCCCCCAAACAATCTTTTATTTACCTTTTAAACTCCATAAAGACAATCTGCTCTCTAGTGTGACATCATACTATGACTGGTTGAGAGCACTCCTTTTGCTCCTTCTTTGCACTAATTCCTCTTAGTGCACACAGATCACCAACCAGATGTCAAAACANGTTAACTTTATGCATTTTGACTCTAGAATGTTGGAACTGGGAAATATTTCAGTGTTTCTAGAAGATTTTTAAATGTATTAATTATGTATTTATTTTGTGGCTCCTAACAAAGAAGACACCTAGAGTACCCTAGATGGCATGGCCACAAAGATTCAGAGGGAACTAAAAATCCATCCATCAGGGACACATTGATAAGAGAATGTGTCAAAATCATTGAAATAAGATCAAGAAAGTTTCGCTGTCACACACAGATCATTTCCTGAATACTCTATTTTTTCACATATGGAAGCTGTTGTGACATTTCATAAAATAATACTTATTTTGCCCTGAATATTAAATCTAACCTAAAAACCAAGTCATGATAGACCAGTTACAAAATGACAGATTTAAGATGTTTTGCCCATCCCCCCAAAGTTTCTTGTACATGTGAAAGCAGGTGTATTTCAAAGGAACTCCTGATCCTCCTGCTTGCATTCCTAAAGTACTAGGATTACAAACAAGGGTTATCACACACATGCTTTAATCTTAGGTTTTTGCAGTGCTGAGGATTGAACCTGGGACATCAAACATAAGAGGCAAAACTCTGTTCACTAAGCTCCATGCCTAGCCCCCACATCTTCTAATTATCTCTTGCACTTTGGTCCCATCCTCTCTCTAAGAAATTCTACTTAGGTTTGTCAGTTCACTTCTAAGAGTATATATATGCCGTTGTCATAGTTTTCTCTGTTGTGTTTATGATTACCACTTACTATTAACTTAACACAAGATACCATCATACCNTCTATAGTTAACATTCTTGCGAGTTGTAATCTTCTCTGCTGTATTGTGTCTAATTTTGAAGTCATTTGTCACAAGAAGATTCCCATTTATCCTGTGAGCATATGGACTCTTTAATAGAGAGTAGCTTCTTGAAGTTGCAAGTGGCTTTTCTTTATTTTTCTATGTAAGTTTCATTTTATTTTTAATGGTGTGTTTATGTGGTGCTGGTGTGTGGTTTTGTACACATGAGTGTAGCTGCATCCAAACCTCAGAAGAGGGCATCAGATCCCTTGGAACTGGCATTCCAGCATCCTAAGCAACCTGACATGCATGCTGGGAACCAAACCTCAGGTCCTCTTGCAAAGTAGTATATACTCCTGACTGTGGAACCATCTTTCCATCCCCAGGAGTGTTTTTTTTTCTTCTTGTATCTAATTAAGAATACCTCAAAGCATGTGGCATAGGTGCAGATGCAAATCTATAAGCTTGACACTGTAAGAAAGTATCCTTTCATATCACATACTTTATTCTTTATTCCAAATTGCCATTTGAATATCTGATAAGAGTAANTGCTTTTCAGTAAACATGTTAAGTTACATCTGTTTTTCAAGAGGCACATGGCCTCCAAAGAAGAAGAAAGGTTTATTAGTAACACTTTAAANCTAATCCAGGGCCCATTCACTGGTAAAGCACATAATACATGCTCGATGTCTTGCTAGTTCAAGAGAACACAAAGATGAGTAAGACAACTTCAATTATCAGTTAATGTTCAACAGGAGTAGAGACAGATGTCAATCGTTTTTTGAAATCCATCGATAATTTGAAGCTTTCTAAAGAATGCTTTCCTGATATTTTACGTTGATATTAATACTAGTAGAATAAATAAATATTATTAAAAACTATACTCTTCTGTGTTACTTTGTATCTTTTCCATTTTCTAAGTTGTTCTATATACATCAAAATTTCTTATCACAAATTCCTTGAGAATAGGAAACCTTTGTGAAGGTTAATCACATAGCAAGCATGAGACCTGNGTGGATCTGCACATTTCTTCCACTCTATGTTATGGCTGTTAGCTTGACGTTTTTGTGGGACTCCTAACAGTGAGTGCAGGTGTGTCTCTGACTCCTTTTCCTGCTCTTGGCATTCTTTTCTTCTTACTGGGTTGCCTTGTCCGGCCTCAATATGAGGGCTTTTGCCTTGTCTTATTGTATCTTGTTTTGTCCTGTTTGGCTATTGTCTCTTGGAGCCTGCTCNTTTCTGAAGAAGAAATAGAGGGGAAGTCAGTCTAGGTGAGAGGGGAGGTGGGGGGTATCTGAGAGGAATGAAGGAAGGGTAAACTGGTCAGGATGTATTATATTAGAGAAGATCCTATTTTCAATGAAAAAATATGAAATAAATAAAAAATAAAANTGCACTTACTGTAAANTAAAAAATCATGGTTGTCAACTTGATTAACACTGGGATCAACTGAAAGACTTGCCCCTCAGTGACTATGTGAAGGTGTTTGCTGATGTAAAACCCTTTCNCAGAGTTGCCAGAACCTTCCAGCACTGACCCAGATAGAAAGAGGCCTGAGAGAGAAGCCAAGCTGCTTTTGTCTACCCACATTTGCTCCTTGCTTGTGAGTGCATCTAGCTGATTGCTGCACGGTTGCCATCCTTCAATGGCAGTGGAACCCGGACTCTTAGGCATTCTAATGAACCATGAAGTGTATCTCTCCAGGAATCTCCACGATTTGGGTTCTAGATAGAGCTGCTGAGGCAGTTCACATGAGCAGCTACTGGCTTCTCAGCCTCTCCAGCATTCAGACAGCCATTGGAGGACTACCCAACCTGCATCATGTGAGATAATCTAATGAATCACCTTTGAAACATATGTTCATTCTATTGGTTCTAGTCCTCTAGATAACTCAGATTAATACTTCATATATATATATATATATATATATCTCCTAGGTTCTCTCCATGCCTCTCATTTTTATCACTTAATACAACTGTAATTAGACGTTAATTTTGCAACTACTTTTTAGGTCTGGCTTCCTTACCAAATTATAAATTCCAAAATCTTGGAACTCTTGGCCCATTCGTCATTGAACATCTAGAAACCAGAGTACAATACATGTTTTAAGTGCCCCAANTTATTCTTAACCATAGGCATTCATGTCAGAATCCAACTAAACCATTTGAGAACTTGCTATTTGTCTGGCCCTAACCTAATCAGCAAATAGATTTTTTTTTAAATAAATGAATGAAGACCTTATTAGCATCAGTTACGATTTCAAAATAAGATTTATTCCCCCCTGAGCTGTGTAGTCAAGTGGGTGATAAATGAAATCTGAATAGGGGTTCATATACATTTGTTTCTCATGCTGCTTTGATAATGATTCCACCATGGGCTCTGACTTATTTGTGGCATGAGCACATAATTCCTTCTGTTTATATTTAGCATTTTGTAGTAACTTCTTTTTNATCATCTTTAACTTTTGTCTCCAGCNGATTATTTTATCTTACAACTCTAGCCATGAATGACTATCTTGAGTTCAGAATAAGAAGGCTTTTCTCTAATGCTTATGTCTCTGAAATCAGACAGATTANGAGGGACTCTGTTCAGGGCCTTGTTTATGGTCTCGAGTGAGTCATGCACAGTCCCAGCCCCTTGTCTTAGACTTACTCATAGGCTGATATTACTCTCAGTCTCGCTGGATGGATGTGTGTTGTACACAAATGAGTTAGCCATTATAATAAATGGTAACAGCGATTACCATTTATTATCATCAAAATTTAACACATTAATCGAGTAGATAACTCTATGATATACCATGTATTTCACATATATCTGGAAATAAAGATCCAGCTCAGGAAAATGCATGCCATGGACTGTTGATCTGTAGTGCTGCATCTGTCTCCACGCCAAGCATACGTCTATAAGGTAAGCTATCAGTCCTTGGTTTAATGTGAAAGATTATTCACTCTGGGAGCTCAGCCCCTGCATTATTCATGCCATTCCACATGCAGCTAGATTTATGTGTCAGGAAAAACACACAAATGGAATCCGATTTACTTGCAGGAGTTCCTGGACCATTTGATTTATGTTTGAGTAAATAAAGACATATGTCTTAATAGGCATTGGCTGCACTTCTCTTTAGAAATTGAAGTCTCTTTGGTTTCTTTCCTTGGCAGGCCTTTGGTTCTGAATTTTGCAAGAGATACAGCCTCACCTTAGATGCTTTCCATTTTCAGCTGTATTTTGTATTCAGCACTTTCAGCACTGAGCTGATGTAAAATTTACAGCCCTGGATCACCACAAAAGGATGAAATCTTCTGGCTTTAGATACAAATTATACAAGCACAACAAGGAATTTAGATGCAAAATTGTTGCTGAACNTCCATCAAGCAGCCTAGTGCTTTAACTACAAATATCTGCTCAAATCTCCTTAGCGAATAATACTTTTAACATCATCACTAAACCTTCTCCAAGAACTTGTCAAAGTGGCCATGAGTACCTTCATCTAGCATGGGTATTCATTAGTTCTGTATGAATATTTCATACCTACATACAAATAATACATAATTTTTCTTTCTTTTAGTCTCCCAATCCTAACTTCCTCTCTTTTTGATTCCCCCCCCCCTTTTTTTGGATAGGGGAAGGTGCGGTTTGAGATCTCATATAGCTCTAGCCAGCCTAAATCTTCATGTATCCAAGGATGACCTTGAACCTCTGGTCCTCCAGTCTCTAACTCCCATGAGCTGGGAAGATAGATATATATCACATCTGGTATTGTGGAGTGCTACAAATGGACTGTCTAGTATGAAGTGATATTTACTTGGTTATTTCTTCTAGNGTCTTTGTGTTGTTCTGCTCTATGAAGTTCACATGCCATCAAAATTTAATCATGTATACACAGCCATTAGAATATTGAATTCAGCCGGGCGGTGGTGGCACATGTCTTTAATCCCAGCACTCGGGAGGCAGAGGCAGGCGGATCTCTGTGAGTTCGAGGCCAGCCCAGGCTACAGAGTGAGTTCCAGGAAAGGTGCAAAGCTACATAGAGAAACTCTGTCTTGAAAAAACGAAACAAAACAAAACAAAACAAAACAAAAAACAACAAAAAAGAAAGAATATTGAATTCAACAGTTTAAGCCTCATTTGGAACATCAAGAAAAATTTTGAATTATGGTCAATAAGATACTACACATAAGCTAGAAAATAAGATTTTGCTTTAATACCATACTGTAATAATAGAAGAAACCAAGAATTTTAGATTTCTGGCTTAATGGAGGAGGGAGAGGAATCAATTATTTCTAGATTAAATAGCACACAGAATTCCTTCTACCCACACCAATTCTCATTGAAAATTTTAGAATATGTAAGTCTAGGAAGTATAATTAGAATATCTAAAGATGTTTCTATGTAAAATTAGTCTGAAATTTGTGTTAAATAAAGTGATTTTGATGATAAAATATTGTGTGGTGTAAATGTGTCAGAGTGCTTAGATGATTCTCTGAGTTGAGTGTAAATACCGAAATGCAAATCTGAGTTCATGAAACATAACACTAAAATAACTTACTTGAAACACAGTGGCCTCTAGTACAAAAATATAAATTGTACATAATTACATTTGGTTTAAGTTTAAGAAAGTCCATGAA
>LZPO01117195.1:0-27312 GCA_001675575.1 Neotoma lepida
CCTGTGGGAGACAGTGTTCTGTGGTGCCTGTGGGAGACAGTGTTATTGTTTTATTTAGGGGTTTCTATTGCTGTGAAGAGACACCATGACTATTGCAAACTCTTATAAAGGAAAAATATTTGATTGAGGTGGCTTACATTTTCAGAGATTTGGTCCATTATCATCATGGTCGTGTGCAGGCAGACATGTTGCTGAAGCTGAGTCCTACATCTTGATAGGCAGGCAATTCTCACTGGACATGGCTTGAGCATGTATGAAACCTCAAAGCCCACCTCCACAGTAGCACACTTCCTCCACCAAGACCACACCTACTCCAACAAGGCTACACCTCCTAATAGTGCCACTCCCTTTGGGGTCCATTTTCTTTCAAACCACTACAGTTATGTGATGTCTGTGGAAGAGAGTGTTCTGTGGTGCCTATGGAATATAGTGGACTTAAAAGTCCCTATTAAAGTGGGGAATTGCCTGTTTCTTTGTCAAAAACTCATTTAAGAATTTTTATGTTCCTTGATAATTATACTGAATGCTACAGACAGATTCTTTTTTTTTCCATTCAAACACAGATGCTACCAATCCCTCACAAACCCTGAATGACTTTATAAAGGTCAAAAATGGAGATGAGGGATGTAGTTCATTTGGTAGAGAACTCGCCTAGCATGCGCAAGGCCCTGGGTTTCATCCCCAGCACCTCATAAACCAATGTGGTGGTGTAGGTTTGAAATGCCCACACTTAGGAAGTAGAGGCAGGAGGATCAGAAGTTCAAGGTCATTCTGAGCTATATAACAAGTTCAAAGCCAGCTTGGTCTACATGAGACCCTGTCTCAAAAAAAGATCAAAGATGAAAGTCTGTCTCCAGATGTGTATGAGATTTAAGGAATGAATAAAAACTGTTTGCCATGCAGATATTATAAAGACAAGCAGGAAATAATATTTTTATTAATTTAAAATCTAACAAATTTTAAACTCATATATCAGTAACAAATGACAAATTTTGTTGCAAAATGAGACTGAGTACAATTTAAATTATACTGTATTTACCTTAATTATGTCATCCAAACTACAGCACAAGTGTTAACCCAGAAAGTTTTCATTTTGCAGGTACTCAGGAGCAGCATGTGGCCTGGCTTTCGTGTTCATATACCCTTCTCTCATCTATATGATTTCCCTCCACCAAGAAGAGCGTCTGACATGGCCTAAATTAGTCTTTCATGTTTTCATCATCATTTTGGGCCTGGCGAACCTAATTGCTCAGTTTTTCATGTGAAAACGGTTTTCTCGAGATTTCTCGTGGTATTCTGAACCTTGGCAACGGTTCTGCATAAAAGAACTTGAAAATGCTGTCATTGCTATAATTCTAAGTGTTTTTCTAAGACAGTTGAGAGCAAGTGAAGTGATGGTCTGCTGATAACTGTTTTTGTACTGGAGCAGGGAAGGCGTGATGCGGATGTCTGTGCCCTTTGCCTTTCTCAGTGACCCCCATTCCCATGCATCCAAGTAGAAATAGAGAAGGAATCATACTGATTTTCCTGTTGATAAGTATAAGGTAGATGGGTGTGTTTTGCCTCCAGCAAGGAACCTCAGGGGTCTTGGGTCGAGGCGGCCTGTTGCCAGACCCTCCTTCCGTTTCAGTGTGCTCTCTCCACTTTCTTACTTGCTGGACCTTTTCTACGGTTACCCAAACCTCTGCTGTTTGGAACAGTAAAACAAATACCTCATTTGAAAAGACGTTTCCATGGCATCATTATTAATTGACTGAATTCCTAACTAAATACTTAATCTGAAGAACAAAAAAAAATTTAAATAGTATTAATCCACCAGAAAATGTATGTAAACTAAGGCCAGAGGGGTGGTTGGTAAGTGTAGATGGTGGGGGTAAGAGGAGTTTAGGTCAGCCTCCGTTTCATGGCCTGTTTGAAACCAGCCTAACTATAGAAAGCCTTGTCTCAAGACACCAAAATAAAAGAAGAGAGAAAAACAAAAGAAAACATGTGTCGGATAAACTTGTGCACAATTTGTTGCTGTCTGACTCTTGCTCCTAATCCAGTTCCAGGGACCTAGATTGAGATTACAGTTCCCAAGCCAGATCTTATACATGAACAAAAGCACTTGTCCTCATAGACCTAGGAGACTCTTACTTCTCGTGCCCTTGAGAATTGCATGGACTGTCATGAAGCCCAACAGAGAAAGCATGAGCAGAGAGGGGCAGTATATGAGGCTCTGCAGAAGACAAAGGAATAGCTAGGAAGGGTGGACTGTGCCCAGTGTATCCTGAGTCATTCTGGTTCAGATGTGACCTCCAGGAGCAGACACCATCTACCTGCTCTTATAATGGGAAGGGAAGAGTTAGGCCTCCCCAAGAAAACCTTGTGTCTGACAAGAAGATTGAGAAACCCAGGTCCTTGGAGTTAACATCCCATTTTCCATCCCATTTTCCTTCTGAACTAAAAACTGAACCAGAATCCAGATATCTGTCTTCCATGTAATGAGGTCTGTGTTCCACCCACAACTACTAACATTTAGAGCTCTCTAATTTGGGGCTAAATTGTTTAAAATGCTTCCTGATTCCACTTCCCAGGACAGTGTGCAGATTTGTGTCATGTCCTTCCTTTGAAAAAAACAGGTGAAATGGTTTTTATAAATTCTGTGAGGAGCTCCAGATTTAAGACCAGCTTTAATTTCTTTCAGCATGCTTAACGTCCTGTTGGAGTTACAGGCCTGTTTATAAGAAGCTGTAGTTCCTAACACTTTAAAGTCTCGTTATGAGAACTACTGAGCACATACACAAATAGAATAATATGGAAAACTCCCATACACCCATCCCTGGGTAATTATAGACTTAGCTGCATTTGCTTCNCCTGCTCCCTCCCGCCTTTTTCTTTTCTACTGACATATTTAAAAACCAATCTCAGACGTTATGTCATTTTATTTCTACAAACCTTAATATCCAGCTAATAGCCCAAACTTTGAACCTAGTCACATTTATCATGGAGCTAGTCTCAAAAGCTCTGGCTAGCAGAAACTGCTGTAGAAGTCGTGTTGCAGGGGGAAATGCCTTTGTGCTCTGGGGACTCTGGAACCTCAGACTGCAGAGTCGTGTTCTGTAGAGGCATTTGCATCAAAGCTGGGTGCTTTAAGAGATGTTTCCAGCTTAATCTCTGTGTATTCATAGTAGTTTACTCTGTCTTTGAGAACTTTAGAAGCAGTTTTCATTGCCTTTTCCTCAAAGGCATTCCTGAATGCTTTAACGCCTCAGAGATGTGTTATGCTTTAACAATCAAGGATGATTGGATGTGTTTTTGCCTGTTTCATAGATAAAAGGAATGTGGCAAGGGATGCTACTCTCTGAACAAAAAAGAATGTGGATTTATGCATTTGTTTTCTTAAAGAGATGTGATCATTAGACCTCCAGATGCCCTGTTAGACAAGCCAAATGGCTTTATCTCCTTAGTCTCTTCTTGAGACTCCTTTGGCCTGTCGCTTGGCTTGGTCAGACTCTGCATGAGTGCGGGTGTCCTGGCTTATGAGAGTGAGACGATATGAACTCACACACAGTTAATCTGACTTTTTCTCTACTCTCATCTCTTTGAACTTTCTAATTAAACTGCTTTCACTCTTTGCTCTGATGTGGTTAGCCTTTGGATTTAACTTCTTTAACACAGAGCTGAGGACACTAAAATTTAAAAGGAGTTATTTAGAGAGCTCTCCCTTAGAAAGCCTTCGGATCTATTTGGGCTATGCTAATATTAAAAGGAGAAAATGGAGATAAGTTTTATACCTGTGGGTGATCATGCAAAGTCACTGCCATCAGCACACTCTAAAAATGTGCTTGGAATAGGAATAAATGTGCCACTGAAAGAGAGTGTCTTCAGGGAAATACTGCGTTTACATTAAATGTGTCTTAGAAATGATCTGTAGCTACTGGCTGCAGCAGTGGCTTGTCTTCTGCTTCTACTTGAAACGTACCAAGAAAATGTTTGTGTGTTTTTAATTATCGTTCCCATAATTGTTCTGTGTAAATAATTGAATAGTCAGCAATGTGCATTACTTTGGAGAAGCTTAAAGACGTGTAAGACAGCATGCACGTCTTAAAGGGACTTTTAATCTAGTGAAGAAACAGTGTGTTCGTTGGCCCATAGGGCAGTTAATGCTGGGGACTGTTGGGACAGAGTGGCATTCTTGGGAAGGATCGCAAAAGAAGAGGGTCTGTCCAGAGGCAAAGGACCCATTTTCAATTTCCTCCTACTCCCCAAAATTATGTTCACTGTGCTCACCAACAACTAGAATGATATGTTACATGTATTTCCTTTTATTGGGGCAGATTTCCTCTAAAACATATTTTGTGATGTTTAATTGCTTCTTTATGCTATTATTTTTCTTCTTTATTATCACTAAAGTATTTAACGCCTATGGCTCTTGGACAGAAAGCATAATTGATTAATATGAGATGTAACTAGTAATACACTGGGTGCTATAAACAGACTCTATAAACTTTTCAAAATTTTAATTTCTTTAAATATGAATATTCAAAATGTCAAATGTTTACATTCATTGATGTAATAGTGTTTTGCTTTGTTTCTGTTACCATGATAAAATACTATGACCAAAAGCAAGAGTATTTGGCTTACAATACCAAAGAGGGAGTCCATAATGGCCAGAAACGCATGCGAGCAGGGCTGGCAAGTGACATTTCATCTGCACATAGGAAAACAAGAGTGCAAACACTGAGTGTGGAGAGGTGTGAACTTACAGCCCACCCCAGTTACGTACGTACCTTCTCTAGACGTGCTTCATTTCCTAAAAGTTCCAGGAACCTCCCCAAACAATGGCTCCCCAAACCAGTTGAGGACCAAGTATCCAGACCCATAAGCCCATGGGCAGATTTCTCACTGAAACCCCCACAGTTGATAATAGCAGATAATATCATGTTTTCCTTACCCAGTATTGACATGTCGCTTTTTAGAAGTTGGTGGTGATTTGGGTTTTGTGTTTAACTTGACTTCATACCAACTTGAATGTCCAAAAACAAATCCAAGTCTAGTTGGTGCCTAACAATAATGTGTCACTAGTCTGCCATCCAAAGTGAAATGAATCCGTGATGTCACACATACTGACCCGGGTAGCCCACTTTCACAGTCTGCCGCCAACCTCACTTAAGATTGTATAAACACATATTGTAAAACAGCTCTGATGGGAACCTCAGAATCCAAACAGTATTCTCTGAAATATGATTTGTCTTTTTATAGAAAAAAAAAGAAATTAAATCAGAATTATTTTGAAGAAAAGTATCTCTGGGATTTTGTTGAATAGAATTTGGCTAAGAAATACTATCACCTCCTAGCACTGGCCACAGGCAGAAGCAGCTAGGTTCCACATTTTTCAAGTGACTGTGCCTATGTCTCATGTCAGGAGCCTTCCTTAAAGTCCTGATCTTCTAGGAAGGCATATATCACATTAACTGAAACCTAAGGGGACCATCCCTGTAAACTGTGGCTCTTTAGGTTAAGTGTTGCCCAGTTTCTGGCCAAAAGCTCTGGAAAAGTCATAATTTCCAGAACCTTTTAAGCTAATAACCCTAATTTTCTGGCTTCTTTAAGCAAAATTACTTCCCCCCCCCACCAAATATCATATTTTTTCTTGATTTCTCAACTCCTTGAAAAGTTAAGACTGTTTTAAAAATTAAAACTGCCACTCTGTCTCTCTCAGACTATGCCTCATAGTCTAGGCCCAGAGTAGGAATGAGGAGGCTCCACTCTGACATTCCCCCTCTGACTCTCAATCCCAAACAGTCCAGTAACGTTTAGTCATAGCACACCCCAGGATGCACATGTTTAATTAACTAGTCAAGATTCCATTAAATGGAAAGTCGTATCAGATGCTGTTATCTAGGATTTTCTTACATACTCCTCCCCTTAAATAATGGAGTCGGGGGTAGAGGTGCAGCTTAGTGGTACAACACTTGCCTAGCAAGCATGAGGTCCTGGGTTTGATCCCAGCATTACAAAAAGAAAAAAAAAAAATGGGTCAGTCAGGTTCTGGATTAATCATTTAATACTTAAGCACTTATCCAATACCTGACCTTGTGTTAAGCACTGAGCATGCTGTGGTGAATAGGCAAGGTGTGGCCTGGCCATGCGGCATCCTTTGTCCACCCTTGTGACCCANCAACTGAATCACCTTCCTTAGGTGCCACGGAAGTGGCCGGCTTCTGCCCTCTTGGTGCTCTGTCTCTGTGGAGTGCTGGGGCACGTAATTTGAGGAGCTGAGTGTAGAAGCCCGATGTGATTAGTGAGTGGGGCTTCCTGAAGTGAGTTGTGTCTTTCTGTGTAAAATTCTTCCACATCCCACGTTAATTATAGCACTTAAATTATCTGTACAAAACCAGAAGGTCCCATGGGAAAACAAATGATCTGTCGAGGGGATGGAGTTCCGGGTGAATCACTTCCCTTGTTGTTTTATTATTTATGTAACAAATTTTTCCGTAAGTGATGTCTAAGATAAATCATGCCACAGGTTTGTAGAAATGTGTGTACACACTGCTGCAATGGCAGGCACCTGCCTACTATGAATCTTTAGTACGGATAAGATAGATACCCTTTAATGTATTATTATTATTGTTATTATTATTATTTAGACTCTTGTAGGTTCTCCTGGCTTTGAACTCACTATGTAGCCAAGGATGACCTAGAACTTTGCATCCTCCCCCCTCCTCCTCCCCGTCTCCCTCCCCCTCCCAAATGCCACGAGCACAGGGAGGGCTTTACCATGCCCAGCTGAGACCTTTGGTTACAAGGACAGGTCCAGGTTTTACACCAGCTGACACCTATACAGTTTGGAGTTGCCTCTTTAGGGAACAACACAGAATGTGAAGCCTCAGAGAGGAAGTAGCTCATACAAATGAGGAACCCTGATTTGACTGCATTAGCCTGAAGACACAGGCCATTGGGGACAGCCAGAGAATGTAAGAATCTAGAGGAGTAGTAATGGGCACCACACCTGAGTTCTCTGTGACCCAGAGAGCTAATTTTTTTTCTGAGACAGGGTTTCTCTGTGTAGCCCTGGCTGTATACACCAGAGATCTGCAGCCTCTGCCTCCCAAGTGCTGGGATTAAAGACATGCACCACCACCACCCAGCCAAGAACTTTTACCAAACTGGAGCTTTTATTTCTGGAAGGACCAGATTAGGTGCCCATCTAGTGATAGTTAATTTGGGATTCAAATAGGCCATTTTTCTTTTTCAGGTTGAAGAGTTTGTGCTTGGGGATAGACTTACAAGCTATCCTTTTTCTATTTGTGTAGTCTGGCTGTGTGGCCCTGGCTGGCCTCACTTGTAGCACTGCTCCTGCCTCTGGCTCCAGAGTGCTCAGATTCCAGGTGTGTGCCACCACGCCTAGCTTTTTTTTTTTTTTTTTTAAGCCTTTGCGGAGTTCTAATTTGCAAACAGTGATTCCTCTTAATCTGAGGGATGAGGAATTTGCAGGGCTCTTGGTGCAGGAAGCCAGCTTCCAAGGTAACATTTAAGTAAGGTAACACTTACTTACATTCTGCCTCCTTCAGTAAAGGATGTTTCTAGTAAAGCTAAGGTCAGCTCTAAAGGATTAACTGTTTTAGAAAACAAATTGGAAATTCATGTCATTCCCTGAAGAGAGGAAACTAAAATTTGATTCAAGTAAATAATCTTAATTGTTCAGCAGTGCCATACACACACAGAGCCTAGGCCAGAACAAGAGACGTGTACTGATGGTCCTCGATTTGCAAACTAAAGACAGTGCCACTAGAACCCTGCTTAGTCTAAGACTGACTGTGCCTCTCCCGGTGAAATCCTTCCCACCACAGTGGAAAAGTGGGCGTGGGCTTTGAAACAGAGAACTACAAATTAACAGAAGAGAAAACGGCTCAAGAACAAGCAAGTGACCACGCCATGACCCAGATAACCTCGGAAACTCGCTAAGCACAGCCAGGTGTACAAAACACAAACCACCGTGTGCTTCTCTTCAGATGACCTGTCGAGAAACACAAGTTGATAAAACCAGACACAGTAAAGCAGGCATGGGGCAAGGTTTACCCTTAAATAGCCACGGGAGACTAGGAATGTTGTCAACCTGGGTTGTGATGTTGGATACACCCTGGACTTTTAACCAAAGCCTAATGAACTAGCTGGGATCTGGACACACAGAAGCCCATCTCTTTATACTTTAATGGGGAAAATGAGAAACATAAATTTCCAACAGGAATACTGTGTAGCTATTTCAAATAACTTCACAGTTGTGTGACAAATGCCAGAAAAAAGATATTTGTAAAGTCATCAAAACTAAATGTGTGAAATTAAAAACCTTTGTTTAGACATATGCATGGGGAAAAGGGCTTGACGCTTAACAAACATGAACTCTGGTTACCTCTGGGTGTGCCTGTTTATTGTCTTTTGTTTACCCATATTGTCTAAAATGTTGAAATGCATTATGTTATATGAGGTAAAAGTAATAAATGCTTTTTCTTTTTAAAAAAAATCATGGGCTTGTTATCACTTAAAACAATAGATACCTTTCCTGATATTAATAGCAGAATTTCTGCCAAGCATAGTAATACATACCTTTGATCCTAGGATCTCTAAGTTTGAGGCCAGCCTGGTCTACATGTCAAATTTCAGGCCAGCCAAAGCTCCATGTGAGACCTTGTCCAAAAAACAAATTCTGGGCCAGTGAAATGGCTCAGCGCATAAAGGTGCTTGCCGCTAAGCCTGATAGCCTAAGTTCGATCCTTGGGACCCACATGGTAGAAGGAAAGAACTGACTCCTGAAAGTGGTCCTCTGAACTCCACTTGCACGCTGTGGCATCTGTGTGCCCCTCCCCCCCCACACACAAATATCAGGTTCCTGCTTCACAGAGGAAACTGCCAGACATTCTACAGGACACAGAGAGAAATGACTGAAAAACTCTGGGCCTGTAGGCTGAAGATGGACGCCCCAACGATACAGAGGAACTTTGGCTGACTGTCCAGGCAGACAGCTGTCTCTGTCATTCTAGATTTTTGGAAATTGCTTACAATGCTCTTCTTGTTTAATTAGATAGTATTATATCCTTCTGAGGTCTTTGATGTAGTTGAAGACTAGATAGTTATGATTATAGTTTTCCTTAGTTATAATAAAAGATAAATTAGATATAAAATTTTAGACTCACAAGTACAGGATAGATAAAATATTTTCTTTAATTTTGCCAAATACAAATAAATATTATAACTGTAATTCTTGCTAAATAACTGTTTTGTTTTATGTAATTTTACTATGTTAAAGTTAAAACCTTCCTTTTAAATAGAAAAAGGGAAATGATGGAGATATTGTTCTGTATGCTGTGAATATGTGTTGCTCTGATTGATTAATAAATAAAATGCTGATTGGCCAGTAGCCAGGCAGGAAACATAGGCAGGATAAGCAGACAAGGAGAATTCTGGGAAGAGGAAGACTGAGTCAGGAGACGTCAGCCAGCTGCCCAAAGAGCAACATGTAATGAGACGCAGGTAAAGCCACAGAACACGTGGCAAACCATAAATTAATAGAAATGGGCTGAATTTAAGTATAAGAGCTAGTCAGTAATATGACTGAGCTAATGGCCAAGCAGTTATAATTAATATTAAAAAAATTAAAATTCCATAATTGTGCTTTTAGTTTTTTAATAGCTTTTTATTTTGTGGGGATTGATTTGGTTTTGATTTTGAAGTGGGGGTCTCACTATATAACCAGGATGCCCGTGAAATCGGTGTTTATTGATTGATAAAGAAATGACAATAAATTGGGCATGGTAATTCATACCTATAATCCCACCATTTGGAAGACTGAGGCAGGAGAATTGCTATGAGTTGAAGGATAGCCTGGGCTATAGAAAGAGAGCCTGACTCAAAACAGTACTAAGAGTGACAGTCAAATGCTGTGTCACCTTGAATATATATTGAACATTTAACACGTTTCTGCCGCCTTCATCCCATAAGAAGATGTGAGTGAGGGCACAGAGGACACAGGGGTGACTTTGGACTGGTTGGTTGGGAACTGCTTCCCAGAGGAAGGTCCATTTGAATTAGAGTTTAGAGAAACTGAGAAAAAGAGAGAAAAGCTCTGAGTTCATTGCATAGAAAAATGGGAATGACTCCCCATTGTACCCAGTGGGCACATTGTACCCAATTGTACTCAAACTTGCCAGTTTTCCTTCCTGCCCAGATTTTCCTTTCATCTCGTTGCCAGTCTGCCTAGGTCTTAGAAATAGTGGGATCATAGGTATGAGTGACCATGACCAATTTGTCACTATCTTTTATCAATCAAAAACACAAAACACCCCACTGACAATCAATGTCCTTGTTTGGATGCTGAATTGGCACTCTAGTCTCCTGGTAGAGTGGGCTCACTTGGACATGTTTGGGTGCTGAGAAAAAAGCATTGGAGAAGGCTTGTTGTTTAGTTCTGCCTTTCTCAGAAGAGACGGAGTATATGACANAGGAGTTGATTCTGTTTTGTTTTGTTTTTTTTGCAAACTGGAAGTGGTTGTAACAATGCCTCTCTTACCTAACTCCGAGGGCTTAGAAGGTTCTAGAACACACTGTATGCACAAGGGCCTTATTAAACCATGCACTGCGCCAGTACTGTTTGAGGATTAATTCTATCACTACATCTTTGGAAACACTCCATAGGAAAGTCCAGACCACTCCTTCTGAGGAGCTTTTACAACTCAGAGACATGACCGTGAGATGAGAGAAATCCTGTCCCCTTTGTCCTGAAAGTTCAGTCATTTTCAAGTTAGTAGGCGGTGTGACATTTGGAGTCAGAAGAGCACAAAGCACTGATCTATCTAATTACATCCCACAAACAGGACTACACAGTCCTAGCTTTGTTGGAAAAAGCATTGCTCTTATGCGAAAAAGTATAGGAATATCCTACTGCCTCCATCTGAGTCCAAGGAAGAAATGAGGTATTGACTCACTATAGTAGCCAGAACATACTGGAGAAATGGAGATACAGAATAGATGGAGAACTGTAGAGGTGTGTTTAAGAACTGGCTCATGGTTGTGGAGCCAACACCAAAGCATGTAGAGTGGGTTTCTCTGAGAGAAGAACTGGCAGTGCCTCCCTGACTACAGGGGTAGTTTGCAGACAGTATTGGTGCAGCTCCTCAGTCTTCCTCAACTGATTGGATGAGGTTCACCCAATTATGGAAGGTAGTCTGCTTTACTTAAAGTGTGCTGGGTAGATCTGGGTAGGGATAAGCTCGGTTGCCTCGAATGCCCAGGGTTCTGAGTCCAGTCCCCTGCACTGATTTGAATGCTAATCATACAGCAAAGCAATATAGAAGCGTCCAAGAACTATCCAGATGTGTTTGACCGAGTATCTGGATAGCGTTCCCAGATGACAGAACTAATCAGCACACTCAAAACTTAACAAACCATACCAGCAGGAAGCAATTTTTCACTTGTTAGTTATCTAGGAATTCCCTAAGGCATTTTGACTGTCCAAGCCCGATGCTGGAGGGGTACAGCATACCCTGTGATGGCAGAGCCAGTGACAGCATGTTTGAAGTGCCGATGGTCCAAGTGCCACTTAAATGCTTACATAAGCCAACACAGGTCAGAATGGGATGCTTGTTTGGATAATCAGCCATGGCTCAGACACAGCAGGAAAGGACACCCTTACAAAGTATTGGTCAACTGGGGCAACCGCCTTCCAGGCCTTGGAGTCATCCCCAAAAGGTAGCATCAGGTCAGGCTTAGGTGACAACAGGTTCTTCTTAGAATGCTCTGAGCCTCTCCCCCCTCCTTTCTCCATCCACCAGGAGCCTGTTTTGAGATTCTCCCAAATAAACAGGGCACCTGGAGTTGAAGAGAGGGAGGAGGGATTATATGGGGGGGTGGGGGGTGATCAAGATCATGATGGGGAAACCCACAGAAACAGCTGACCTGAGCTAATGGGAGCTCCTGGACTCGATTGACCAGCTGGGGAACCAAACTGCCCTCTGCATGTGGGTGACAGTTGTGTGGCTTGGGCAGTTTGTGGGGCCCCTGGCAGTGGGACCAGGATTTATCCCTGGTGCATGAACTGGCTTTTTGGAGCCCATTCCCTATGGAGGGACACCTTGCTCAGCCTTGATGCAGCAGGGGCAGGGGCTTGGTCCTGCCTCAACTTGATATGCCAGACTTTGTTGACTTCTCATCAGAGGCCTTACCCTTTCTGAGGAGTGGGTGAGGGGTGGGGTGGAGAGGAAGTGGAGGGAAGCGGGAGGAGGGGAGGGAGGGGGAACTGTGGTTGGTATGTAAAACGAAAAAAAATTTAAATAGAATTTTAAAAAAGAAAGAAAAAAACTAGAAAATTCAATAGAGAAGTTAGAGTAAAGAAAACTCCAGTTCCACTATCAGGTTAACATCTTGGCATTCAGGACAGTGCATTCAAATATGATTCCCATGACATGTTGATACTGTAACAATTGTTTTGTTATTTTTATATATGGTTATTTTATGTGTATGGGTGTTTTGCTGCATGTGTGCCTGTGCACCATGTGTGTGTCTAGTGCCTGTAGAGGCCAGAAGAGGGCCCAGAACTGGAGTAACCGGCAGTTACAAGCGGCCATGTGGATGCTGGGAGTTGAACCCTGGTCTTTTGGAAGAGCAGCCAGTGCTCTTAACTTCTGAGCCATCTGTTATTTTAAATTATTATTTCCCATGTATTTGGTATTTGAAAGAGTTGATTATGTGCCTTTTTGTCATTTAATCAGTCCCCTGTTGCTGGACATTTCCCCCAGCTTTGCTGTTTTGATGAGATTTTGGTTATCAAAAACCACCACATACATATCGCCACTTACATGAAATAAATTCTAGAAAGAATCAATGAGTCAAAGACTGTACATATTTATTAAGGCTTTTAAAAGATAGATCCCAATTGTCTTCATGAGGATTATACTGACGTAGGGACTGAAGATGCAGCCCTGTTGGTAGCATGCTTGCCTAGCATGCTTGCCTAGCACACATAAAACCCTCTAGGTTTCTTCTGCAGCATCGACTAGACAGGGTGGCACACACCTATAATACCAGCACTCAGGGTAAAAGCAGGAAAATCACAAATTCAAAATCATTCTCGACTACATAGCAAATACAAGGTCATAAGACATAAGATCTCGTCTCAGAAAGAAAGGACAAGGGAGGGAAGA
This sequence comes from Neotoma lepida, assembly GCA_001675575.1. Taxonomy (NCBI): domain Eukaryota; kingdom Metazoa; phylum Chordata; class Mammalia; order Rodentia; family Cricetidae; genus Neotoma; species Neotoma lepida. The sequence continues at coordinate 13,179 of LZPO01117195.1, forward strand.
AAATGATACCAATTTACTAATTTATACTCATAACATTAGTGTAGAAATACCTTATTGAATTGTCTGACCCCTATATTTTCAAATATTTGCTGAACTGAATAAAGTTATCTTCCTGTTTCCATTTATACATTGATTATAAGTGAGATTGTTGTTTTATTTTTCTACATTTACTAATCTTTAAGGTTTCCTCTCATTGTTGTACAAAAGCCAATTCCAAATTATCTCAGACGGCCTTGTTCCTCTGAATCTTGATTTGAAATCTTGCTGAAGGTGTATTATATTGTTATTCTAAGTATTTTAAGCCTAATTCTCTTGCTTCCTGTGTTTCTGGTGACTTTTTGCCTGTAGGTAGAGCATGAATAATGATCCATGGTTAGTCAGATTTTGCCTGTAGCAGAAATTGTGTTTATCAAGTTAGCTCAAGGGAATTCTCTGAGAGTAAGGCTAAGGTTGGGAGATGTTTCAGCAGCTCTCAACCCTGACCGACTTGGCTCAGCACTGCACCCAGAGCAGTTAAGCCACCTTTACCACAGCCCCCAACTGCATGGACATTGCCTGTTAGTCACTCATCTCTCCTACTCTTAATATTTTTGGTTATTATTTTATCCCTAGCATCTATACTTTGTCAAGCATACAGGGCCACTCAGAAAATATTTACTGATCAAAAGAATGAAACTTCTGATTAGAATAAAAAAAATTGTTGAAAGGACCAACGAGATGTTTCCATCTGTGATGAGCTTGCTCCTAAGCACGAAGACCTGTGTTTGAATCCACAGCACCAACATAAGGAGCCAGGTGTGGTGGTGAGCACCTTTGATCCCAGCACTGAGAGGGAGCGACAGGCAGATCCCAGAAGCTTACTGCCCAGCTGTGAGCTCCAGGATCAATAAGCCATCATATTTAATAATAATAGTAATATAATACAATAAACAATGGTTTATAAAATGTTAGAAGACTGGATGATGACACGTCTTTACACACATATGCACCAGTGTTCATGTACACATTCACCACATCCATTCAAAAAAATGTTTGCTGTAAAAATCAAATTGCAAACCAAATAGAAAAAATTATGAATAGATGTTTCTCTGTCTCTGAGTATGGCCAATCTTAGCTTTTAGAGCCATAGAGGAAATCCAGGGGCGGGGAAACCCTACCCATTTGATTACATGAAAATATTAAATCCTATCCNGCCATGTCTGGCAGAAGGAGAAGACTGCTGTACAGGGGATTTTGCAACCTGTGCTGCACCTGCGTGGATATTGGGTACTTGTCCTGCTCGCAAGCCTGCCAGTAACCTGTGAACAAGAGACACCCTAGGTTTTGATTGAGCCTTCCCAGCAGTACCACTGTGTTTAATCTCCAGTGTGCACACACGCATGCACACACACACACACACACACACACACACACACACACAAAGTCAGAAGTTTTTAATTACAAGAGATATATCAGACAAAATATTCACTCTCTCTATATATAAGGTACTGATATGGAAATAAATAGGGAGTGATCTAAGATTTTCCAATACATGAATGAGAAAAGAATATAAAACAGACAATTCACAAGTGAGCAAGTACAAATGACTAACAGCTATACAATAACAAAGAAAACCCATTTTCTAACAACCATTATTAAGAAAGAGTACAATTACAGGGCTCACTGCTGACTTGGGCACAGTGAGCCCGGTACCCAATCCTTATTTGGCTCTAGACCTTCAAAGCTAAGATTATAAAACTCAAAGCTAAGCATATAAACTTACTTTCCTTCTCTGCATGTTGACTGTTTCAGACTCTCCCTTAGAACAGTACATAACAAAAGCCCTCAGTCCCACTAAAATGGTAGGAAAGGTGTACAAAGACCCGGAAGTGCAACAAATTAAAGTTAAGGTGTTACTCTATTACAAGAAGTGCCAATCTAATTTATCATGCCAGGTGTGGTGGCTCCCACCATCAATTCCAGCACTGGAAAGGCTGAAGCCTGGAAATGCCACAAGTTTGAGGCCAGTTTGGGCTACATGGTGAGTTTGAGGCCAACTTGGACTACATAGTGAGATTCTATCTCAAAAGAAAATTATTAACTAAGGTATCCAACTACATGTAGCTCATTAAGATTCATTCATCCATGCCTTTGATAAAAGAATTTCCAGTGGCCACAGATGAGGAAGTGACTTGTATTATTTAATTTGTGTTATTGATACTGCTTGATGGGCTTTGCATACGTGTATAGACATGTGACACAGATAAATTTCTTTGAAAATCTTTTCATCTTTCAAAACAACTATCTGTTCATTCTCTCTGCGACTTTTCTTTTTCTTACTAATCACAAACCACAATATGAATTTCAGCAAACAGTGCCACATCACAAAACATTAGCCTGGCTTCACGTCTCTGCTTATTTTCCCTGTGTGGAAGACAGATGTTTTTTGTTGAATCGGGACCATAATTTGCATTTGGTGGGACAATGGGCCATATTCTTCTGTCCACACACTGACAACAGCAAGAACTGCCCGAAGACAGAGGAATGATTTGGCTTGATCAGTGCAATTCAGCCTGGACTAGTGGTCTTAAGACGTTACACAGCCAAGTGATCATCTGATGAAGGGCTAGCAGATTTGGAAGTTTCTTTTGAAATTTCCTGAGATTTTCCTTTGAAATTTCCAGGCCAGTGGATGAAGTAATTCCAGACTCTCATGAGCGTCAGAGGCCTCTCGGGCTACAAACACAGATGACTGTGTAGAACAGCTCCAGGTCTTGGCGTGGCAATGGTTTGTGTCCATGCTCTCCTCTGTGATCAGAAGTTTCTTCTNACAGTTACCTTTCTTCAAAGTGACCCTGAACGCTGAGTCAAACATTCCTACCTGCTTCCCACATGGGGAAGCTGGGGACGCAGAGAGCCAAAGCCATTTTCCTACTCCCACAACACGGAACTGTGCGTTCTCAAGTGGTTATGCTATGGAACGTTAGTCAAAACAAAATGAAACTTCCTCTTCCTTTGCTTAGCTTGTCTATTTAAAAACTAAATCCTTTCTATTTCATCTGCTCCCAGGAGACTAATTGGATTGTTAGTTTGTTTAATCTTTTTGACTCGTGTAAACTTGGAAGTCCCTCTAATTGGAGCCCGTTTAGAGCAGGACACTCTGGTCACTGAGTTAGGAGAAGCCTCGCAGGTCTCTTCACCTGCTTTGAGCTCAGTCTGTACAGCTGAGGGAATACTTGCTGGTAGATTTCAACAATGTGGTATTATAGAGAGGGTTTAGGGAGTGGTCATTTTGTTGCTTACCCTGGAGAATAGTGTCTTTAAAATCTGTGTGTTATTTTCCTCCCTAAACTGTTGAAACGTATTTACCTTCAGGGTTTCCTTGAGTGATTTTAGGTCTTGAGATATTTTGATCATCTGAACTGGGAAAGAAGGCTGATGCTTCTTTTTGGGACAGAGTTATCATGTAGTCCAGGATGGCCTTGAACCCCTCATCTTCTCACCACCACTTCCCAGGTGCTGGGATGACAGGCATGCATCACCACATCGAACAAATTCCATGACATAAATCTCTTTTCATAGACTTGAGATTAAAAATTTTAGGGGCCAGCAAGATCAGTCAAGATCAGTCAGCATGCTTGCCACTAAGGCTGGTGACCTTAACTAAGTCACTGGAGTCCACATGAGATGGAGAAAACTGATTTACAAGTTCCCCTCTGACCTCCACATATACACACACCACTAAATAAATAAATATTCTTAAAAGATTCTTGTCAGGTTTTTTTTTTTTTCAGTGATGGGAATCAAACCCAGAGCCCTGCACACTAGGCAAACATTCTACCCCTCAGCTGCATCCCAGCCATCACAGAGCTTTTTTAAATCTTAGATAGATATTTAATCTTAGCTAGATAAAGAAACTAAATTCAAATAAATTGTGGCATGTCTCAGAGCTCTTTCCATGTCACTTTGTAATATAAACCTGTCCTGTCCCTTTAAAAAGCTGCATAACCTTTCATATGGACAGATCTTAATGAACGTAGCTGTGTTTATTTGGGGAATACTTTGGTTACTAACAGTTCTTCAGCATTATTCTGTCATAAAGGACAAACCGCTTGTTCTTGTATATAGTTCAATGTCTGAGTATATTTACAGGATGGATATCAGGTATGACGTCAACATCTCAGTAATAATCTTCCTCCTGAGAGATGCCTGTGGTCCATGTTCATGCCAACACTGGATATTACCCACCTTTTTCTTGAGCCTTTTAGGTACTCAGAACCAGGGACTGGAGCTTTAGGTCAATGGGAGAGCATGTCCTTCAAATGCACAAAGTCTTTGCTTTAGTTCCCAGCACTGGGGTGGGGTGGCAGTTGAGACCTTTTATATTAACCTATCTGAAACATATTTGTATATATTATATAAGATAAGAGTCAAGTCCTGTGTATATGTGTGTGTATGTGTGTCTCTATGTGTGTGTATGTGTGTGTATGCCTTGTGTAAATGTATGCATGTCTCTATGTATGTGAATGTGTCTCTCTATGTGTGAGTGTATCTCTGTATGAGTGCATGTGAGTGTGTGTGAGTGTATGTGTGTGTGTGTTCTGTGAGGAGTTGTGTCAGTGTGTGTATGTCTATGTGTAAGTGTGTCTCTGTGTGAGTGTATGTGTATATGTATGTGTGTGAGTGTGTGCATGTGTGTGTGAGTGTGTGTGTGTGTGTGTGTGTGTGTGNGAGAGAGAGAGAGAGAGAGAGAGAGAGAGGCTTAATATGGGAGAGGAGCACAGCACCAGCACGAGATGAGTAAAGAAAGGAGCAAAAGCTCCAGGTTGCATAATCCACCCTGCAAATAAAAAGCAGCCCTGCCTGTTACAGTTGGGGACCATCTGATGGCACATTACAGTTGTNTCACATATGAATCGAGATTTAACTATTACAGGCATTTATATTCCTCAGGGTCAGATACTAGCAAGGTGGAGACATCCTAAGTCTTTTAAATGTAAACTTTCCTCTAGTGATTTTTGTCTTCTGTACTGACAACAGACCCTAGAAAATTTCCCCTGTGACGTGTGACTGGAGCACACTGGGCATGTGTCTTTTGTTGTGTTCCTCTCCTATGACCTCTAAGAAGCATATAAAAATTGTCTTTACAGGGCCAGGGAGGTGCTCAGTGGGTAAAGACGCCCTCTGCCAAGCCTGCCTATCTAAATTGGATCCCTGCCACAAGGCAGTGGAAGGAAAGGCCTAACTCCCACAAGAGCATGAGCACACNTGAGCATGCACATGTGTGTGCAAGATAAAAATGTACATTTGTAATGGTTTTTCCAACCCACACACATGAAGCTTGCTCCTGGACAATCTGCACACACAGATTTCTCACCTCTCCTGTTTACAGTTCGGTGCTTGGTAGTTTTCCAGTGGGATTTTTTTCATCTCACTGTCATTTAGAGAGGGTTCGTCACCACCTGAGCTCATGTCGCAAGCCGGCTCCTTCCTGCATTCCACTTCCCTTCTGTTTTCTCTGCCACGTGACTCCTGTGTATCCCAGCTGCCTGATTGTGGGCTTTCCAGAACTATGAGCTCAAATAAACCTCTGTTCTTATAAAAACTACCCAGCCCCAGGTATTCTGTTACAGCAGCAGACACAGACTAAGACATAAGCCTTATGGACCGGTAGCTAGCCAGCTGTGTGCATTAAGCTTTTCCTCACTGTAGACAAACACCTGACAATCTAAGGGAGTGCGGGCTTATTTCAGCTCGTGTTTCCATAAGTCTCAATCCAGGAACAATGTGGCAGAGGCTGCTCGAGTCACAAAACAGACAGAAAGGGGCAACAACCCTGAATGACCTACTTCCTTCAGCTGGGCCCCACTTTTCAGAGACACTGAAACCTCACAACACAGCACCACCATATGCAGACCAGCTTCCAACCCGGGAACCTGGGGGACATTCAGATTGAAACCCAGAAACATCTGAATTCTCAACGCAGTGCTCTGGCAGCCACAGCCAACCACTCACGTAGGCATACCGATGAGGTCAGGCTGCCATGGCTGGACTAGGACACTGAGTAGGTTTCACAGTGATGGTGCGAGATCTTGCTTTGAGCACATGTATTTTCACCTTGTCTGTCTGTGACCTCACCTGGGTATTTTTGAGGCAAAGATTGCTAGCAGTGGTCTGGCCACCAGAGGAGAAGGAACTACAAGGTGTGGTGGGGCAGACCCCAAACCCCAGCATTCGGGAGACTGGAGCAGGAAGATGGTGAATTTGAAGGTAGCTCAAACTTCATAATGAGACCCTGCTTTACTTTTATCAGCATATGTTAATTATCTATGATATTGTGTTTTATTATTTTTTCACTCATATATATAATGTATGTTGGTCATCTTCACCCCTACTATGTTCTTTTATTCCCTTCCTGCTCCTGCTGAGTCCCCTTCCTCTCTCTGACTAGTCTCCCTTCTATTTTCAAGTTTCATGGTGTGTGTGTGTGTGTGTGTGTGTGTGTGTGTGTGTGTCCCCTTACGAGTTTAGTTAGAGTTACTTACATGAGCATTGGTAAAGAGATATTTACAGGAGCAGCTCGGGGTAGTCATTTCAAATCAAAGACTGGGAGGCTGCAGAAGGAGGTAGAGAAGACATCTGGTCACCCCACCCAGGTCTGCCAGGCANTCAGTGTTACCTAAGGCCTTCTGCAAATGCTTGTGCCTNGCAGGTGAAGGACACTGTGTGATGGATGCCTTCAGGACCAGACTGAAAATGGGAGAATCACAGAGCAGCTCTCCAGCAATGTAACCCCAAGGGTGCTCTGCAGGGCCCCAGTGTCCCAGTTGTCCTGGGGATTAACCTGCTCATTACTTCATCCTCACTAAGAGCTGCTTCTGCTTTTTCTTCTCAGTCTTACATCTCATTCNCAGTCTGGGATATCTTTCATTGAACCAACTAGAACCCCAATCCTTGTGTCAGACTCTATTTCTGGAAGACCTGGCCCAAGACAAGAAGGAATATCACTCCTATCNTTTTGAGAACTGACACTAGCTAACAAGCATAGATTCTCTGAAGAGAAACAAGACTCTTCTTGGAACAAGGCAGAGGGGTCTATTTTTATATAAGTGAGGGAGCTCTAAATGTAGGGGCTGAGACAAGGTCCAAAGAAACCCCGGACAAATGGCTAAGTGTGGTGCCTAGTAGCACACCAAAGTGCACGCTGGCCTCCAGGCTCCNTCAGTATCACAAGCACCTGTTACAGAGCCAGGCATCCTGACTCCCCTCAGCTCTCCTCNCCCCACCCCAACCCTAACCTTCTCCAGCTCCTGGGCTTCCCTTCTCCCAACTTCTCGTTCCTATACAACCCTGTTATTTTGTCCATGTGCTCTCTCTCGGCTCTTTCTTGACCCCTCTCTCTCGGTCCTCCTCTTTCACCATCCCGCCTCACCCCTCACCCCTCACCCCTGCCACTCCTCTCATGGCCCAGTTCAGTCTACTGGCCATGTTCAGTCTTCTNCTTTCTCTCCCTGCTCTGGATTCTTCCAGATGTCTCTGGCTGTATTCTCCCTCGTACCTACAATAAAAACCTTCCCCTCAACCATNCCTTGAAGTGGTCATTTCCTCCCTTTACACAACATGTAGAGGTCAAAAGTCAACCTTGTGGAGTTAGTTCTTTCCTTCCACCTTAGTATGGGCTCCTGGAATTGAACTCAGGTCCTTGTGCTTGCAAGGCAGACACTTTGCTAACTGAGTGATCTCCCTAGCTCCTACTTCAATAACATTTTTCTGTTGTTTGTTTGTTTCAAGACAGGATTTCTCTGTGCAGCCTAAGTTGTCCTGGAACTTGCTCTATGTACNNGGCTGGCCTCAAACTCAGAGATAACCTGCCTCTGCCTCCTGAGTGCTGGGATTACAGGCGTGCACCACCATGCCCAGCTTTCAATCAAATTTTATTTAGCAAAACTAAAAGCTGCCAAGCACTTTTCAGTGTCCCCCTTTTGTGACTGAGGTCATGAAATCCTANACTCTGGGAACAGCTCATCACAGACCCACAGAGATAGTCGCTTCNGTGACCCAGGCACTCTTATCATGTAAGCTTTGTAAGCTAGTGTGGACCAGCTTCTTTATGCTCTGGNAGGTGATGACAGAAACAGATTTCTTATGGCATGCTCTCCTAGGACCAGCTGGCTAATCCCTGTCCCCTGCTCTTCACCTGTCCACCAGGATTTCTCTGGAAAATTCTCAGGCTNNTGCCAAACCTAGAATCTGGTATGCCTACCCTTGAGAGGCCTGAAGGAAAATAGAGCCCACTCAGGTCACCTGATGCCCCTGGTCTTCCTAGTACCCTTAGAAAGACCTCACTTTGCAGCAGAAGNANCTTTAGTGGTGATGGCTGTCCTTGTTGGTAATGTTTTCACTCCTTTCTAGTCACCATGCTGGGAAGATTTGTTTCCAGTGTCCCTCCAGCAGGGTGTGGTGGTACATACCTGTAACTCCAGCACTCAGAAGCCAAAGGCAGTACAAGGCCAGCCTGGTCTAAATATGAGTTCTAAGCCTTGTCTCAAACAAAACAAATGTTTCTCCAATTNAAAAAAGTGTCATGCCTTATGCCTCATGCTTTATGTTCTAGTCTCATTTCTGTTGCTGTGATACCCGGCGGGGGGGGGGAGCAACTTAGAGGAGGGAAAAACTCTGCTGAGCAACTAATTCCAGGTGACAGTCCATCATTGCAAGGAAGTCACAGAGGCAGGAGCATGAGACAGCAGGCCACATCACATCCACAGTGAAGATAGAGAGAAGCAAACACACCCACGCTGCCAGCTTGCTTTCTGGTTGCCTTTCCTTGCTCTCAGACAGTTCAGGGCCCAGAGTGGGCTGAGTCTTCCTACAGCAACTAACAAGATAATCACAGCCGGGCAGTGGTGGCGCACGCCTTTAATCCCAGCACTTGGGGGGCAAAGGCAGGCAGATCTCTGTGAGTTCTAGGCCAGCCTGGTCTACAGAGCAAGTTCCAGGACAGGCTCCAAAGCTACACAGAGAGAAACCATGTCTTGAAAAACAAAACAAAACAAAACAAAACAAAACAAAACAAAAAAAAAACAAACAACAACAACAACAAAAAAAAGATAATCTCCTATAGGCAAACCTGATCTAGACAATTCTTCTTGAGATTCTCTTCCCAGGTGATTCTATGGGGTCAAATAGACAGTCAAAATTAACCTGAACATTTTCCTGCTTAAAATTGAAATTCAAGCCCTTTTACAATTTTAACTTGATAAAAATCAGAGAGACCGGGCTGGAGAGGTGGCTCAGAGATTAAGAGCACTGACTGTTCTTCCAGAGGTCCAATTCCCAGCAACCACATGGTGGCTCACAATCATCCGTAATGAGATCTGGCACCCTCTTCTGTATACATAATAAATCTTTAAAAAAAAAATCAGAGAGACCATTAGTAATGATAAGGAATACAGCTATACACAGCAGAAGATATAAGTGGCTAAGCTGAGAGTGTTCTCACCAAAAGAGCTACTAAGCAAGGGTAACGGCACATAACTTAACTCCTGCATTTAGAGGCAGAGGAAGGATTGAGAATTCAGAAAAAACCTAAGCTACATAGCAAATTCAACGCCATCCTGGGACAAGGGATCCTGTCTCAAACTAAACAAAGAAACGAGAATGAAAGGCCCAGGTGACTTTAAAAATTTTAATACAAGTCCTAAAACTGTAACACTACGCAAGAAAAAGAGAATGCCTCTTTCTTTCCCGGGCTCTATCAAAACAAATTCATTGGGAACAACTTGAAAAAATATCTGAGGAGTCTGCTAACACTGAGGAGGCAGAGGCAGGTGGATCTCTGTGAGTTTGAGGCCAGCTCCAGAACAGCCAAGGCTATGTCTCAAAAATCAAAAATAATAAACAGCCAACGGGTTGAGAGCATTGTCTTGCCTCCACTTACGCGCACAGACTCCACCCTGAGAGATGAAGGTGCTGAGCTCCAAATTCTTAGAGAACTGTCTCTCTTGAAATCACCTGTGTTTTCTGCAGTCGTGTAACTTACGGCTGGACTAGGGGCAGGGCGCCTGGAAGGAGCAATGGGTGGGAGTGAGGGACACAGCTCCCTCGGTCACTTTAGTGAGATGTCCTATGTATCTGTTTGCTAGAGTTAGTATTACAAAGCACTACAAACTGAGTGGCTTCCACAGTGGAAACTGTTGTTTCCTGATTCTGGTGGCTAGAAGTTGGGATAGGCTTGGGTATTTCTGAGGGCTGTACATGGCTGGGCTTCCTGTTCTTGTAGTTTCTTCCTGTGCATATATCTTTGAGTTTAAGCCTCCTTTTTATATCAGGACCCCAGTTGATATTGGGTTAGGGCCCACTCTGATGACCTTGTTTTTAACTTAATTGCCTTGAAGACCCTATCTCTATATAACATTCAATTCTGAGGACTTATAGGACCTCAATATGTCAACACTGGGAGACACAATTTAATCTAAACACCAGCCAACCTGCTTGGTTTTCCATTAGAAGAGAAAGCTGGCCTTAGTGCTCCTTAAGGGCTCTTTCAGGCTCAGTGTTCCAAGATTTACTCAGCCCTTCACAGCTGCCAAACCTGGCCTCACCATCACTCTAAATACAAGAATTTTCCCTCCTTGGGTCTGCCAGGCAGCCCTGGAGCAGGGGGGAAATGAGTGAGGAAATGCTACAAGGGTGGGGTTTCCTTTAACTTTTTGTCATTTGCACTGATTCTGTAATGGGATCAACATTCATGGCAGAGTGAAATGGGGGTCCTGACACCCTAAAGCATTGACATGCATTCTTTTCATAAGTATGATGCGTCATGCGCTCCAGCTGTAGATGACAAAATCCATCCAGGAGAGCTGGGGTGTTTTGTTCTCTCTGCCAATTCGTTAGCAGCAGAATGCTTCCCCCGCTGTCACCCAGCCAGGCTAGGAACAAACCGGAGCCCAGCCTGTGCAGCCAGCAGGAATTGGGAAGGCTTGGAGACAAGAAAGAGGGGACCTGGAAGGGGAAGAGGACAGGGAAGAGAGGGCATGAGGGAGAAAGATGCAGGGGATGAAGGAGACAGGGAGAAGTGATGGAAGGAAAGGAGGGAGGAGGCAGGGAGGCGAGGGAGGAAATGTCACTGGCCTGGAGAGGTAACCTAGTTTCTTTCTTCAAGGGGCTCAGACAGGAAGGGCAAAAGGCATAAGGAGGGGCCCCAGGCCTGGTGATCACACAAATTATGGTGTGGCTGGCATCATCTTTAGGGAGAATTTAGAAAAATTGGGGTTTACTTACCTATAAATAAAAAAACATTGGTTTTAGAAGCCTAACCTAAGGACGTGAAACCTATATAAGGAAGCAGTGCTGGGCTGTAGTTAACCCAAGGCCCGGGACAGCCCACTTCCTTTCTTTGTGCCTTTTTTTAATTCATCTCTAAATGTGGAGATGGTAATACCATTGCACTTTGCTCAACTTAAAAATACTTTTCTTCTGAATCACCTGACTCACCTCCCCCACCCCCAACCACGGTACTTCTAGCCAGTACGGAATCTTCCACGGCCATCGGATCAGTCCAGCAGATCTTGCTGGAAGCTTCCAACACTCCAGATGTTGAACACAGTCAGGGCACAGCTCCACCGCTAACCCAACTGTCCTTGTCTTAAGAATGTGCCAAACCTTTATGTTTAAGCCTTTTTTTATTAGGAGTGTCTTGGCTTCCTTTCCACACNGTCTGGAGAAGTTCCCGCTCTGGACTTTTTTCCCAGCTTTTATGATGTTAGAGAATGACTCTTGTGTGCTGCTTTCTGGCTCTGAGTGTGTCCACGTCTTTCCTTCTCTTCCCACCTTGTGTGGCAGTGGAGGGAAAAGCCAGCCTTGTGACCCTGTTCCTGCTGCTAGATTCATGATTGGGCAAAGGNTCTCTGTAGGCAGAAAACTGGTTAACTTCTCATGAAAAGCATTTGTGGTGTTTGTGGATTGAGCCTAATTATAATATATGCAACAGCTTCCTGTGGCTCAACCCCATATCTCAGCTGGGTTATCTTTGACATTTTATGGTCTCTCACCGTCTATCTTCACAGGCACTGACTTTTCAATTGGTCCCTCTCAACTACAGGGGACCTTTGAGTACTGAACCTGGCATTTGAGGAACATATTCATTTTTTTTAATTTTTAAAAATAACAAACAAACCGGATTTCAAGTATCCCAGGCTAGCCTCAAATTTGCTATGTAGCTGAGAATGACCTTGAACTTTTGATCCTTCTGCCTCTACTTCTCAAGGGCTGAGATTAAGGTGTGTGCCACTGTTCTTGGTTTATGGTACACCGGGAATCACACCCCAACATCCACGCAGGCTAGGCCAGCACTCTGACCCTTGAACCGCATCCCAAGCCCCATTCACTCGTTCTAAAGCAAGGGTTATCTGTATCCCCTGGACCAAGCACAGAGTTTAGTCATAAGGACACCAGGCCAGGAAAGACTTCCTGCCTGGGAGGAACTCCTGGTTCACTGTCTCCTGGTCCATGACNGCTTCTGGACTTAGATTTGACTTTAATTTTTGAACTTGTGATACCCATACTTCCTTCTCAAGGAAGATCTTGACGTCCTTGTCAGCACAGAGCATGGATATCTGCCAGATCTCTAACCCCAGCCAGACTTTCTGTCTCCTCTTGTTCTCATCCTTCCTGTTCCTGCCTGGAGCTCTGTGCCTGGGGTGTCTACTGGCGTTTACAAACTCTGTCATGGGTGAAGGGTAGATCTGGGAGGCACAGAGCTATGAAGCCACTAGGACATTGCTTCTGTGGCGCCCGTCCGGTCCATTATCTTCAGAGTCCACCTCAGCCTGACTAGATTGGCCATGGTCATAGAGGCAAGTGTGTCTAAGAGCTTCCCTGTCGCACAGGAGAGTAGAAGATGGGGGAGAATGTCCTACTGTTTCCCTTAGCAGCCAGTCCAGATGACTGAGTTGTCCAAGTGACAACTGGTGACTGCAGCCCGACTGGGTCCCCTGAGAACTTATTTACAACCATCTTTGGGGCTTTGCCTTCTATCAGGGTGTGGGGACAGAGGGGTAGTTTACTGTGTTGCAGAGGAAAAANCTTGAGCATTGGGCTCAGCTGAAGAAGCCATCACACCAATAGAACATTCCTATCCCAATGCTTAACCCACCTCTAACATGGAGGGACAATCAGATGACAATCTCCTCATGTGTATTCTGTAACTGACCTTGGGTTCCTCATAAACGCTCATGTTGAGCAAGCTGGAGGTACCACTGTCACACCAACTTTAAGGAGACTNAGGCAGGAGGATTGAGAGTTCCCAGTCAGCCTGAACTACAGAATGAGACCCTGCCAGCTCCACTTCCCTCCCCCCAAAAAAGCCAATGTCAAGAAAAGAGCCCTCCCCCCAAAACCAGAAAGCTGTTCTAGATTGAAGATAATAACAACAACAAAAAACAATAAATGATAATGCATGATCCCTGACAGGATCCTGAGTTAAAAAAAAATGCAGCTGTAAAGGACTTTGTGTGGGTGTGTTTGTAGAAAAACACTAAAAAAAAAAAATCTATATCAAATGTGTATGGCCTATCAGAGGACTGCTTTCCCGTGTTAGCTGGATGAAAATGTCCGAATAATAGCTTTAGAACACTCCCATGAGCCAGCGGCGGGTGAGTGGACAGTGGGGAGCGAAAGGTCCTGCACAGTCTCACAGCAGCTGAGGGACAGGGTATCAGCAAAAAAAATCCAGGCAGCAAAGCGGCCACAGCAGGAGGACCCTGCAGCTTGGAGCCCACCTGGACGCTCTGTCTGTGACACCATCTGGTGACCAGGTGTGGCAGCACNTGGAAATTCCAGGCCAACTGACAAGCAAAGACCTCCAGTTGTACCACATGGGGCCTTGAGAGGCTCAAGGCTNGGGAAATGCTGCAGGATCNAGAGGCCAGNTGGGGTTGAAGCCAGCAGGACCTGATTCATCTGCCTGCTCCCCAGGACGGTGGTGGGGCTCGTGNGGAGGTGGGGGCCGCACTGGGCTCCATGGGCCTTCACTGATTAAATATTGCTTTGCTACGTTGTGACAAATAAGACCACAGATGTTGGGCCAACAAGGTGTGGCTCAGCAGGTAGGTGCATATTTGCGTGTGTGTGTGTGTGTGTGTGTGTGTGTGTA
>LZPO01117195.1:71010-105185 GCA_001675575.1 Neotoma lepida
TGTAGGGTCTGTGGGGGCATTTTCCTGATTAATGATTGATGCGGGAGGGCCCTGCTCACTGTGGGTGGTGCCTCCTGTAAGTTGGTAGTCCTGGGTGGTGTAAGAAAGCTGAGCAAGCGGTGGGGAGCAAGCCAGTAAGCAGCGTTCCTCCACGTCTCAGCTTCAGTTCCTACCTCCGGGTTCCTGCCTTGAGCTCCTGCCCTGACTTCTTTAACGAGGAACTGTAACTATAAACTGAAGTCAACTCCTTTTTCCCAAAGTTGCTTTTGTTCATGGTCTTATCGCAGCAACAGAAACCAAACTAAGAATTCATCTGGAAGGNGNTTTATCATCAATAGAACTATAAACTTGCTATGTAGCCAAGGTTGTCCCTGGAACTTCTGATTCTCTTGCTTCCACTTNGCAAGTGCTGCAATTACAGCTGAGTACTATCTTGTCCAGCATGTTCATCTCAAAGCTGTTTAGATAAAACTTCAACTCTAGACNGTACCTGGCATATAGTATGTATTCAAAAAGAGTTAAAAAATGAATAGTTATACCACAAGTCTTTTAAATTTATTTTGACCTTGCCATCGGGGACTCATAACTCTGGAGGTAAGGAAAAGAACAGAATCAAATCTGGCACATCTTTTTGGGTATAAATTGTTGAAAGCTTTCAGAAACTATTCAAAGAAGCTGAAATTTAAAAAAAATCTAATTTCTTTAAAAGAAGATTTTTTTTTCAAATACATATTTTGTCTGTGATTTTATAGTTGCACTTGGAAATATACATCTGACCCCCAAAGATTAACATCCTTCTACTTGTCTTTTGGGGTGCTTTGCAGGAAATGCCTGAGAAGCAGGTGTGTTTTGTGATTTCTATTTTACATATTCATGTAAGAAGATATGCTAAGAAAACCTTGATGTGGTGGCTCATGCTTATAATGTCTTGGGAGGTAGAAGCAGGAGGATCAGGAGTTTAAGGCCATTCTCTGCTACATAGCAGAAAGTGAGGCCCTCCTGAATATATGAAACTGTCTCAACAACAACAACAACAAAGCTATGAACAAGGAGGAAACCATCTATTGTTAACATCGGTAGTGGTGGTTTAACTCTTTATAAAGCAATTTTCACACTATTTTCTCTTAGCCTCACCACTTCCTCTTGATTAGAACAGACAGCAGGGATCGTCAACATCCCCTTTTTACACATTAAGAAACTGAGATTACTAAATGTGTTCTAAAGGCCTCCTGGGAATGGGCAAGGGGATTGCCACTATTGAAAAATGATTGATACTTATAAAGACGTAATTAACTCTCNATTGTGAATGTGAACACCATTGCTGCTATGCTACCGATCAAACCTAAGGCCCCCCCATGCGAAGCCAGAGCTTTACCACCGGACACGTCTGCACACTTCTCCCAAATGAAGTCCCTATCAAGTCTACTGCAATTGGAGTCATGAAGCGGAAACTCAGCTGGAGATCCGCAGCTGGGGAACAAAGGGAGTGAATTGAGTCAGGGGACAGAAAATTAATTACTAAGANGACAACCATGGCACGAGTATTCTTGCTAAGGGCAGACCGCGGATTTAAATACATCAAAGGTGGGAGGGTANATTTGTTCAGATATTAAGTATTAAAATATCAAGAACGATCACACAGCGAGAAGGATTCTTGCTAAAACTGAGCTCAGCTAGAACCACCAGGAAGGCCAAGGCGCATGACTCTCACAGAAGGGGGCTTAGAGGTAACTAACTTATAAAATTTGGTGAGGGCGAGCCCGTCACGGTCCCATTCTCACGGGAGGAGAGGGGTGGCAGGCCGTAGGAGCTGTGGAATGGTGTCCCAGGGTCCAGCTCTCCTTTAAAGGAAGCATCGCCTAGCACTAAGGGCTGAATGGAAAAAGAGAGGGCTCCCAATCCCTGCAACTCGCCCCGCCCCGTCGGCCGGCTCCCAGATTCAGGGGCGGGCTCCCCCACTCCGCGGCNGACGGGGTCGGTGACGCTGATTGGCTACCCGCGCTGGGCTTGGGGTTTCCCCGACCCCGCCCATTGTCGCCTCGCGCGCTCCTTCAGCCCGCGGGACCGCGCACGGAGTCCAGCCGCCGCCGCCGGGCGGGAGGAGCCGGAGGAACCCGCGTCCCTCCCACCCCCACGGGTCCTCATCCTTAAAACTCGAGACCGCACGCCCCGCCTGTTGGAGAGGGCACCGGGCAGCGGCGAGCGTGCGGCCGCAGCGAGCCAGCGCTGACAAGAGCAGGCGCCCGAGGCGACGCAGCGGCGGCAGCTGGCCCCGAGTCCCCGTTGAGGGGACGGTAAAAGGAGGGGTCCAGGTCCTGCTCGCAGCCCGGCGCGGTCACGGCGCGCAGCTTGGCCCATTCTGCCGGGGACGTAGCCCTCGGTACCCAAGGCGCAGTCGCTTGGGGCCTCCGCCATCCCGCGGGCGAGGCTCCTGGGCACTGGCTCTCCGGACTCGCCGCGGTCCGTTCCAACCGCCGCCCGCACTAGGTAGCCTTCCTGTCAGAGACCATGTTCGACAAGACGCGGCTGCCGTACGTGGCCCTCGATGTGCTGTGCGTGTTGCTGGGTACGTCAGGCGCCGCGGCCCCGGGGGTCTTCCGGGCGGGGGACTGCCGCGGAGCCGCGCACTTGGTGCGGGGTGGGTGTGCCCGGCGAGCGCGCGTGCGCTGCAGTTGGGAGGTGTGGGGGAGCCGCTTGCGCAGCTGGGGGGACACCCCGCTTCTGCATCCTGCACCCGGCTCTTATACACATCTAGATGTGTATAAGAGACAGGAGTCTAGCTAGCCCTGCTTAGCCGCTCCTCTCGCCTGTTCTGTTACCCTCTCTTTCCCGGCCCCACTCTCCCAGACAGGGTGGGCTCCTCCCTCTCCACGGTGCACAGAACCCTAGCCACTGGCTCATCAGGTTCAGCAGCGAAGCCGGAGTTTTGATGCACCCCGGCATCGCAGGAGCAGGCTCCAGTGCCCGGTGNATCATAAACTTGTGAGAAGCACTTTAAAGTTTTCGACTGTAAAAGGCTGAGAACCTTCCTAATTAGAAGGCGTTGCCAGGTTGTAAATTGTCAGGTTGCAAGAGGGGATGAGGATGCCAGGTTTCTGCCTGGGGAGGTGTGAAGAAGCTAGCGCGCCCTCCNCATCCCCTGCAGGAGNAGTCTTGGCTGTTTCTTTCTTGCGCAGCCCTTGCGGTGGTATACCTTTCTGTCTGCTGTGACAGCCCAGCAAGGAGTTCTAGACACTTCACTAGCTACAGCAAAGNCGGCGTTATTTTCCTGATGGGAAGAATTCAGTTTTGGGGTCTCTGGTTACCAGGTGTTTTTCTTTCCAGGGGAGGGGGGCTGGAATCATCTGGACAGGGAATAGGCATCGGAAGGAGTGGCTTCCACCTTTTTTCTGTATAGTCAGTTGTAAACCGTTGGAGGTTTGGGTGGTGGGACTCTGGTTAAAGTAATTGAAGTAGTCCTGGCAAGTTCTCAAGGCGACTAGTGGCTTTTGCATCTTAGGTACAGATAGACATACTGGCTTCTCAGAGATAAGACCTGTCTCCCCGGGCTGCTTTTGACTAGTCCTCTCTCCTGCTTCCAACCTGATCATTTAGGTGCCTGCAGTCTTGNCAAATTGTTAAAATTTCGGTACCTTTTTTNAAAAATGCGTTTTCTTAGAGTTATTTCTTAAAAAAAAAATTAGTGCAAGTTTCTTTACCAGGACACCTTCACCCCGCCGTTTCACAGTGAATTGTAAGGTTGGTTTAAAAGAGAGGATTCAGTCTCAGGACAGCTTTAGAAACGTGTGGTAACCTGTAACCCAGGCACCTGTAAGGTGGAGGCAGGAAAATATTTAGTTCAGGTCCAGCCTTGGGCTACCTAGGGAGATCCTGGGTCACTAAACAAAAGCAGTCTTATGGAAACATCTTTTCAGATGTTAGGGCATATTATTTTAAAATTATTAGCTTATAAAATATTTTTCTTTTTTCCTTTCTCTTTGTTCTTTCCTTTCCCTCCCTCCCTTTCTTCCTTCTTTCTGGACAGGGTCTTGCTGTGCAGCCTGGTTTGGAACTTGTGCCTCTTCTTCCTCAACCTCCAGAGTGTTGGGAATATTAGCATGCTCTTCCACGCCTGGCTAAATTATGATGTTATTTTCCTATGGACCAAACACGATTAGGAGGGCTGAAACAATACATGCTACCCGTAGGTAGCCGCAGCTAATGTTATTAAGGAANCCACGTGGTAGATCTATACTTTTAAAAAATTCATGTGTGAGCCTGGTGTTCTGTCTTATGCTTGTAATCCCATCACTCAGAGGGTTAAGGTAGGGAGATTGTCTTGAGTTAGAGGCTAGTCTGGGCTACATAGTTCAGGTCAGCTTAGACTACAGAGTGAATCCCTACACTGAACAAATAAACTGACAAAGATCGTGTATAGTGGGAAAACACGTATGTAGTGAATTTATAAGTTATATTTTCTGGTGGCCTGTATTTTCAACATTCTGCATTCTGTTGAGCTTGGAGTAATCTGCCCCAGTTGACCCCACAGTTTNNGGAATATGATGTCCTTAAGGCATTGTTATGAATACATTATATTTAGTATGTGTGTGTGTGTATATATATATATGTTATATATATAGTTTTTGTTCTTTGAGATGAGGTTTCTCTGTGTAGCCCTGGTTGTTCTGGAACTCATTCTGTAGACCAGGCTGGCCTGGAATTCACAGAGATCCGCCTGACTCTGCCTCCCGAGTGCTGGGATTAAACTCGTGCACCACCACTGCCCGGCTAAGTTTGCTTTCTCAAANAGATCTTCATCTATTTGAATCTTATTTTATCCGTGTAGTATTGTTTTTTTTTTTCTTGTGCTGCTACTGTAGTTTCTTTTAAAGTAGTTCAGTGTATTGTCAGGATAGACCAGATTTCCCTTTCCCTAAGTAGAATGTAACCTACTTATTTTAATNAGATATGTACAAAATGCCGTTAGATTTAACCACATCAACTCTCACACATAACACGAAGGGAGAGCAACGATACAGAACTTTTTAAGACTGACTTTTCGAAGATAGGTTTTTCTAACAAATTTACCCTTTCTAGACGATACCCTTTCTAGACGAGTCTAAGGATTGTACTAAATTTGGGACTTATCCACCTTACTGCAGCCAGAGATTGGCAGCCTAAGATTGTCTTTGCTTCAAGGAAGCTTTCAGCCTGGCTTGAACTTCTTCCTTTTCCCCTTTTTCTGTGGAGCATCTACAGGTAAGAGTTGACTACACTGGCAGAAAGATGATTAAGCACTTGGTAACTATAGGTTATATGAAAGTGATTCATAATTATAATGTGAATATGTTCCACATTCTGTTAATGACTAGCCCAGCATCACTCTGTATACCCATTTTAATATGATGATGTTACATGATTTCGTTACACAAGTAATTTATAATTTTTACCCAGGGTGATGTCTTTTGAAGTGATCGTTAAACACTATGTGTATATGTGTTTATGCGTGTGTTTGTTTCTAAATAATCTCCATTAATTCTTCTATATGCATATCTAAATTATTAGCTCCTTTAGTGGATTTAGTCAGTCCTTGAAAAAGGAGAAATTTGAGAGAAAATATATATTTGATTCCTCTGAAATGGAGTCTTGTCATCTCTGGTTCTTTTGAGTCTTTGATTTGACAAGCCTACCATTGATTTCTGTCTGAATTTGCTCAATGGCTTCTTTATTTATAGATATGGTCTCACCGTATAGTTTTGGCTGGCCTGGAACCCACTATGTGGATCAGGCTGACCTTGAACTCAGAGATCCACCTGCCTCTGACTCCTGAGTGCTGGGATTAAAGACGTGCACCATCACACTTGGCCTTACTCCTGTTCTTTTGACCAGTGGTTTTAGAACTGTTGGTAAGTCCATCTACAGTCACCTGAACACATAAGAAAAGCTACTATATAGAGGACAATAGAGAGTTGGTATAAAAGTAGCTATTTTAGCCCAATGTATTATACTGTGTCCTGAATATAACTTACTTTTTAATTACTAAGGATCAATCTGTACTTTAGCCACCAATTAATAGATACTGAGTCCATAATTGATTCAGTGCACACTGAGAGATGACTTTTGTACCTTGTTAGAGTGCTAGGGATATAAAGGTAAATAGGACAGTCCCTTCCCTAAAGGAGCACAGAGTCTAATCAAAGAGAAACAAACAAGATGTTACATCATGTTAAGTGTGCTAATGCAGGGTTTACTCTTAAGATANGGAAATGTCAGAAGTTGCATATCATTACTCTTAGAATTTTTTCTACCCNTTTTTCAACTTGATCTAGGGGAATGGGAACTCAAGTATCTGCTGGTGATTTATCTGTGGGTAGGCCTCTGATATCTAGAAGATTGAGGTGGAACTGGCAAAGTTGCATGTCCGTATTTTGCTGTGTAGTGATCACTGTATAATTCCTTTCTGTGCTGCACAGACCTTAGACTTAGGATAAGCTGCCATTCCTAACTGCTATCTCCACATGCTTTCNAAGTGGCCCCCTCAGTTTTTCCTCTGACTGTAGCATTGGAGTGTGCTGGGCTTTTTATTTGTTTGTTTTACTCTTGTTGTTTGGCCAGGATCTAATAATACCCAGCTGTGTCCAAACCAGAACTGAGAAAGTTTTCTTTTTGCACCAGTCATCAGTTACAGCTGTCTTGATAGCAGATGCAACAGGAGTCTTTGGGTTCTTGCTAGCTTTTTTTTTTAAGTTTATTTATTTTTATTTGTATGTGTGTTTGTGTGTTTGTGTGTGTGTGTGTGTGAGAGAGAGAGAGAGAGAGAGAGAGAGAGAGAGAGAGAGAGAGAGAGAGAGAGAGAGAGAGAGAGAGAGCTAGAGAGCCTGTTGAGTTTATGTGCAATGTGTGTGCAATGCCTGTAGTGTAAGATGGTGTCATATTCTCGGAAAGATGGTTGTGAGCCACTGTGTGGGTGCTAGGAACCAAGCCTGGGTCCTCCAAAAGAGCAAGTGTTAATCACTGAGCCATCTCTCTATCCAGTTTCTTTACCATACTCCAAATAAAGCATCATTGTGCCAAACCACAGTCAATAGGTGTAGAATAAAATTTGATGGCAAAAACATTGGCTACCAACAGTAGGTAGTTATGAAATTCCTGTTACTTGTTAACCCAAATACTGATATGTCATTATCACAATGCTGCCATCCTTTTATCCCTGTTAACATAGTCCTTAAGGAATGATCCCTTTGCTAATTCCCAGGATGAGTTGCTTTAAGAGCAACTAAAGATACGTGGAAATAGTTCGGCTTCATAGACCCCAGCATTTTTGTACCTTACCTTTTCTCNTAAAACTAATTCATTCATTCACTTATTTCATACGTTTACTAACAGCTGAATAGGTACTAGCTTTAATTAAGGACATTTCTTTTGCTTCTGATGAGAGTTTGCTGAGTTTGTTTCTTTAACCTTTCTCATTGTTTATAATAACAGGAGAGAAGGAATCTCAGAGTGAACAAAAGTTGGTAAAACGGCATGTTCTTGTGACAGATTAAGATTTTGTTGCAAAGTTTTTTCTTAAGTTGGATGGGCAGTTTGGAACAAAAGCAGAGGCTGAAGGGGACTGCTAATTTTTCATAGCTACTTGGCTTCATGAAGTTGAATTAACTTTACCTTAAATGTGTCCCACTTGGACTTGAGTATGGAAATGTTTAGAGAACTTTGCCCATATATGTTTTATGAACTCTGAATTCCTCCTTCATATTCTCTTTGAATTATATCCTTTTGGAAACTCAGAGTCTTGCTACGAATCATATTAATCCCATTCTCATTAGTCATTTTTGGCTGAACTCTACTAAAGTGTTTGAGATATTTGGGGACTTACTCTGATTCTAAAAAAAAAAAAAAAAAACCGATGTTTTACTATTTGAATATGAGGTTGTCACTATTTTCTAGAAATGGAGACGCTGGAACATAGGTAAGCAAACACTCAGATTCAGGTGGGCTAGGACTAGTTAGCACAGCATGTATTTTCAATCTTTGTGGAAAGGAATTTGGATTTTTTTTAAATTATTTTTGTGTGTGCGTGGGGTTCAGAGAACAACTTTGAGCAGTCTGTTTTCTCCTTTCACTTCTGAGTAGGCTCTGGGAATTGAACCCAGGTTGTCAGATTTGNATGGCAAGCACTTTATACTGGCNGAACCATCTCACTAGCATATATTCTGCACAGTAGGCTAATTAGGGATTGATCATATAGGCGCCATTTTGTCTCTACTTTCCTTTTAAAACAGCGTTCACCTTGCATGGTTGCAAGAAGCTTTCAGACTTTTTTCTTTCTTTTAAAAATGTTCTTGTTCTTTTTTTTTTGTTGTTGTTAAAAAAAATCAAGAGCGGGGAGGTATCTCATGTAACTCAGGCTGGCTTTGAACTTGCTTACTGAAGATGGCCTAGAACTTCTGAGTCTACTGTCTGTGTCTCCCAAGTACTGGCGTTAGGGGAGTCCACCGCTGTGCCTGGTTTAATGAGATGCTTGGGATCAAACCTAGGGNTTCTTACATGCTAGGCACACTCTGCCAACTGAGCCACATTCCCCATTGTTTTTCATTCCTCCCAACTTCCTCTTCTTTCTCCTGTTTTTTTCTTTTAAACATTAGGTCTTTAAAGTCCAGATGGCTTAGGGAGAGTTTTGTTTTGCTTTTAGTTTTTTTCTTAACCAAAAGAAGTCTAGAATTGGAAATGACGTGTTCTTTAAAATCTGTAGGTTTTTCTTTAGCATGTTAGAGACAATGCATTCTTGCGGTGGACTTTGGACCCACACTTCCTCAATTCAATTCCTTTTTCTTTAGTTTATTAACTACGTGACCTTGGGAATGGTCTCTCTGAGTACCTGTGTTTCCTCAGCTGTACAATATATAATAACCTATTTACATCTCTTTTGTGAAATTTAAACGAGTCAGTATGTAAATTACTTAGAGAAGCATCTTGCACTTACTATATATGTTGAGTAGAATAATTCCCTGTAATTTTAGCACCCATAACACGATAATTAGTAGAAGTAACATCACCTAGTTTTGTATTAGGGATAGAAATACAAACTTTAAAATGTTTCCTGTGAGCGCTCACAGAATGCTTCTGAGATCTAGTGTTTTATCAGTTAAGAATGAAACCTACATATATGCAATAGTAATCTGTTTAGTTTTGGTAGGGTGTAATTGAGTAAATGGAAAACCGGTTACTGTATACAGTGATAAGTCCTAAATTTCACCGATTTAAGAAAAAGAGAATTAGTTATACCCTATTTCTACTGTTCTAAGTCCTAGGAATGGTTGCTCTGCTTTTTTAAAAAAGAAACTGAGCTAAGATTCCTAAGATTTTTTTGAATAGCAGTAATTGTACATTCTCATTTGTATACAGAGTCTCCCTCCTTTATATACAAATTTCATGAAGTCCAGGTTGGCCTGTCTGTGTAATCAAGGATGACCTTAAACTCCTGAGACTTCTGCCTCAAGCACCAGAGTTTGAGACCTGCCACACCTCGTTTAGATACATTCTGTAATTTGAATTTCCTTTATAATTAGGCAGCAAAGAAACAGTTGTGCAGTAACCTCTCTCCCTCTCCTTACTTCTTTCTTTCTTTTTTTGTGAGCTTTGTGCTGGGTGTGTTTGCAGTGTCTCTGTGTGCAGGTATGCAAACAAGCACATGTGGAGGTCAAAGGTCAGCCTCAGTGTTGAGAGCAAAGGTCAATCTCACTGTTGCTCCTCAGGAGCCTTGTGTGTGGAGACAGGTTCTCTCATGGAGACCCAGGTCTAGTGAGCTCCAGGGAGCCTCCTGTCTGCCTCCCCAGTGCTGGGATTACAAACTTGCACCACTACGCCTGGCTTTAAAAAACAAAACGTGGGTGCTAGAGATTGAACTCAGGTCCTCATGCTTGCAGCAAGCACTTTACCAGCTGAGCTGTCTCCAGTCCCTCCTCCTCCTCTCATTGCATCTGTCTTTTTCTCCTCTTTTTCATCTGTCCTCCTTCCTCCTCTACTTTTCTTTCAGTCACAGATAGGCCAGGTTGGCCTCAAACTGGCCTTGTAGTTTAAGCTGGCCTTTATTCCTGGTCATCTTGCTTCTGCCACCTACGTGTTGGGATCTCAGATATGTGCTGCCACACTGGGCTTACCTTTGTTTTACAGGTATTTATTTTGACCTATGTTAACCTGAGATTGTTTTTATGTTTTATAAATCTAGCATTACATTTTGAAAAGCTCTTGAGTGTCACTTTTCATTAAATTAACTAAGTGCTAGCGGCTGAAAGCACCAGTGTGAGAAAGGCAGGTTCTCTGTGCTGATATGTGACAGAATGCTTTGTAGAGGTTGTGGAAGAATTAAAAGGGGAACTTATCAGTGAGGCTTTGGAGGATGGCTTCTCTAAGGAAGGAGTATTTGAAACAAGAGATAATTACAGTGAGATGAAAATGAGTTGCCTGTGGAGGAGCTAAGGGGGCTGATATTAAGCATAGGGAAGAGCAGGTGGCAAGCCCAAGGAGGAAAGGGCATTTTAAAATAGAAAAGATACCTCTGGCCAATTTTGGCATTGCTGTGGCCTTTTGGAGCTCATCATAACTAGGGAAATATCTCTCAGACTTCAAGGCAAAAGAGTTTTGGTTTTGGTTTTAAATTTTACATGCCCCGCATCCCCTTGGGACTTGAACCTTAAATGTTACTCCTGCTGGCTGCAGGCATGACCGCCAATGAGCAGGCTTCTGTGTGTAAGGCTGCTGTTTAGTGAGGTAACAGGCTTCTGGGTGTAAGGCTGCGGTCCACGGAGGAGCCTGGGGAACTAGCCAGGAGATGCTCTATCAGCTATCACCGCCTTAAAACAAAGCCAGTATCTCCTTTCTGTAAGGGATGGAACTTAGGCCCAGGTAGTTGAGAAACTGACCCAAAGCAGCTGTAAATGGTGTGGGTCAGGAATTTGAAGTGTGCTTTTGAGGACTGTAACTTTTGAATAGTGATTAATTTGTTCAGATTTGGGATAAGTTGTAATGAGTGGGTAAAGAAATAGCGGGGGGGGGTAGTATTTGGCTAACTAAAAATAATGATTACACTAGGTGGCCCAAATGTTTTATGATCGCCTTTGTCCTGTTTGGTTTCAGAGTCAGTGTCTGCTTACCTTGTTTTGTTCATGAAATCTACTCTAAAACAGGCACTCTAAATTTTACAATTCAAATTTGTAGTAACTATGAAGAGTTAGTAGTGAGGTAACTAGTTGGGATGTAATTGAAGGATGCAGCTTATTTGCCTGGTTCAGTGGCATGCCTATAACCTTTTTCTTCAAATGGTGTTATTGTTGTAGGCATTCCTTCTGAGTTCTCACAGGAAGGGACGAACCTTTGCCCTTCCTGTACTTCAAGTGAATCATGGGTAGTGCTCAAAGGAAGGCATTCTAGCAGACATAGTTAGAACCTCGTGGTTTAGTCCTAGGCTGTCAGTTCTTGGAAATGTTGCTTGAATCTTTTTCTGGGTGAGGTGTCTAGGAAAATGACNTAGGAAATTGGTAGTGGAAAAGCTCTGTAGTTAATTGGCAGCTTCTTAAGCTGGGTTCTGCTTTGCTTTTTGAGTTCATGCACATCCATAGTAGGAGATGGTTGGCTGCTGTAGGGCTAGAGAGGTAAATGAAGAGAGAACCATTATTATTATTTTTTAAACAATTTATTTAATTTTATTTTATGTGCACTGGTGTGAAGATGTCAGATTCCCCCGGAAATGGAGTTACAGATAGTTGTGAGCTGCCATGTGGGCGCTGGGAATTGAACCCAGGTCCTCTGGAAGAGCAGTCAGTGCTCTTAACCNCTGAGCCATTTCTCCAGTCCGAGAGAACCATTATTTATTGGTGGTCTGTGATTTGCTTTTGGTAAATGTTTTACATGAACTGACGTACCATGACACAACTGTGAAGTGTATAGTACTGGTTATTTTATGCCCTATCACTGGGAATGCAAAAGTGACTGAAATAATAAAACTCATGGGTTCTAATGAGTTCTTGCTTATTATGGAACACAGACTCATGAAAAATTATGATTTTACTGTATGATAAGTCACTAATCCTTGCACTGAGATTGCAAAGAGAGAATGAAACAAGGTCTCCGTCCTTAAGAGGTGCACACAGCCTTGTAAGAGGAAATAGGCTTCATTCAAAAATTTGACTGTGTTTAGAGACAATTTTCCCTAGACCATTGCTCTTCTATGGCAGAGGTGATGTGAAGCTCTGGGAATATTACTTTTGGGTGGTGCTGAGTTAAGGATCCTGTAGAAAATTCAGGAAACCAATCCATAAACATTACATTACTATGGATACTCAGAAGGTATGTGGTACATGGTAGGCATTCAGATGTTTGTCATATGAATGAATGGATGAGTCAGCTAATCTTCTANGATTTGAGAATATGCTTGAGTCAGNTAGCCACTCACAAAATTCTGGCTCCATCTGTTGCTGTGATACTGGGCAGGTCACCCTAGCTCCTTTGGCATTTCCTCATCTAATGAGGAAAAGGATGATGCTACTAGTGTCTTCCTCATAGTGCTGTGAGTTAAGATGAGATAATGAGTGAGACAATGTTTGTGACATGTTTAGTTTAGTCTTGGCCTACAGTAGCCACTCAATGTTGTAATTTTAATCATTATTGTTATTAAGCTAATCAACCAATTTTGTATCACTGACACATGGTATTTAAATGTGATTTCCTTTGCTAGTGAGTTTGCTTTGGGAATACTGTTGAATGTAGTTCTAATTACAATTTATTCTCATTCATATACCCCCCCCCGTGTGTGTGTACACGTGTGTGTGTGTGTGTGTGTCTGTATGGTAGGAATCAAACTTGGTGTCTCATGCATGTCAAGCAAGGACTGTACCACTGAACTACAGCCCTAACTACAATTTCAGCAGCATTGAAGATGCTCATCAGAGCCTGATGCGGTGGCGCACGCCTTTAGTCCCAGCACTTGGGAAGCAGAGGCAGATGAATCTCTGAGTTTGAGGCCAGCCTGGTCTACANAGTGAGTTCCAGGACAGCCAGGACTCCACAGAGAAGCCCAGTCAACAAACCAACCAAACAATAACAACAACAAGAACATGCTTTTCAGTTACTCAGCCTGTTTCTGTTCCTGATCTCCAGATTGCTATGAGAAGTTTCTCCTTTACTTTTTTTTCCTGCCCACCCCCCATTTCTTTCTTTTTCTTCTTAAACAGGGTCTTGTATATCCCAGATTGTCCTCAAACTCAGTAGGTAGCTGAAAATGGCCTGTGAATACCTGATCTTCCGGCCCCTGCTTCCAGAGGACCAGGGTTGCAGGTGCTACCACACCAGGCTTGTTTGAATTATTTCTAACCTGTTTCTTCCTGGAATCNTATCCTCATTGTACATCTGTTTATATTTCTAGGTGAGCAGTATTCTCACGGCTCACAGGCAAGGTAACTAATGAATGTGCAAGGCCTGAGAGAGAACAGCAAACTAGAAACAGGAATAAACAAGGTGTTTGTGTTGTNAAGTTAGGATGGTTTGGGTAGTTAGTGCTTAGGTTAGTGCTTGGCTCTCAGAACAGGAACATTTGGTTTCTTTATGTAAGCTGGTCAAGAGCTAACTGAAATTTTAGGTTGACTGAGCTAAACTGCTAGCTGTTTGTATAACTTTTCATAGTCAGTATTAGCTTAAGGAAAGACTGCACACACAGTCATGCTCACCACTAGTGTTCTGGGATGATTCTAACTCAAAGAGGGCATTTCGTTAAACATATGACTATATGTAATTAAAATTCATAAATTTTCATTAAGTAATTAAAAAACTTTACAAATGACATCCCAATTTGGTTTAGTTATCCAGGGCCACAGAGGCAAGAGATATTTGTGGTAATTTTTTTCTCCAAAGGGCATAGATAAGATACAAATATTAAATGTGCTATTTTCCAAATCTGTCTACATCTGACCCNATAGCCCAGTTAGAAAAGGTGTCTTTGATGTTACCAGAACTTGGTAGTCAGGTTATAGGTAATGGGGATTTTACAGTTACTGGTGGTTATCTGTATTAAAACTGTGGAAGTCCAAGTGCTGCCATGGAATGTAGACTATTAATGAAACCTGGAAACAATGTATAGTTCCTTTTTATGAAGATAAATTCTTGCATGGATTTTCCCTTAGCTCAAGATTAAACATTGTCCATGATATTTTTTAGTGAATGGTTTTGTATAACTTTATTTAAAGAGTTAAAAGTGTGATTTAATAGGAACAGCCACTGATTTAGAAGTCCAATTCTGGTCTTGCTTCTACTANGCTCTATGATTTTCATGGCCAGAGTTACATGGCTGTTTCATTTAGTCATATGTAAATCATAATGAAGATGATGCCTGTCTCAGGGNCATAGTGGTAAATGAGGTTCATTTCAAAAGAGTCAGACATCTGCTGCAGATTGCATTGCCGTAGTTCNTACCAGTGGGCTCGGGACAAAGACAGCACAGTTCCAGTCTAGTCTGAATATCAGATGGACTGGCATCTGTATCAAAAGCAGTTTGTCTTATGTGGCATGTCTGTCACAATTTGGGGAAAAAGATANAACATTTGAGAGACTCTTTTAAAACTATAATCTGCCCATCACCTGCAGGACAATAAATAGAAGAAATGCCCGTTTAACAGAATAAATACAGTAGCTGATTCATGGTTGGGGTGGTGAGGTTTGACTGTTAGGCTTAGATGATACAGTAAGACTGTAGCTAACAGATGGTTTGTCAGCATGTGTATCTATAGTGTTGTGATATAGATCCATAAACTCTTGGGGGAATTTCACATACTTACTCTACAGCTGCAGAGACCCAACACCACCAGAATTAAAATGCCATAATGTCTTGGTCCAAATTACAAGAAAGCCTTAACAAGTTTGAGTCCTATATAAGAACCATATTTGCTTTTTNGTAATAATTAAAAACTTGTATTTAGGGCTGGAGAGATGGCTCACTGGTTAAGAGCACTGAATGCTCTTTGAGAGGACCTAGGTTCAATTTCCAGCACCTACATGGCAGCTAACAACTGTCTGTAACTCCAGTTCCATAGCAAAACACCAATACACATAAATTTTTTTTTAAAAAAATTAAAAAACCCTTATATTTAAAAACAGTGAGGTGTTTGAAAAAATGGGGATGACTCATCTCTGCCATCCTCACTGTCCCTGTGATGCCAGCCTCCAGTGTTGGTGGATCCCGCAGAGATACGACCTAGAGTCGGGACCTAGGCCAGAGCCTCTGTGGGGCTCTCAGGACCTGGTTTCACCATCCCACACTGGTTGCTGCAATTCCTGGGTGCTCTGGGCCAGATCCAGGGTGTGATTTTCAGTGCCTTCTGGATAGGGGTCCTATTTATAGTGATTCAGATTTCCTGAAGTAAGAAATTTGTTGCTGAGTAAGCCAATTAATTAGACTTGTATTTTGAATTTACTAGGAGAATGGGTAGATCTCTGGAAGAACTTCATGGTGGTTGCCCTGATTTCATACTCTCAGACTTTCCATAATTAAGGATGAAATCCTAGAGCTGGGCATGGTGGCACATCTTGAGCTTAGGAGTTAGAGGCCAGCTTCAGTCACGAAGACTGTTCAGCAACACACAGGAAGGACAACAGTGTTCCAAAACAGCAGCCAACGCCTGGATTTGGAAGGCAGGATCTTGGCTTAGTAACCAAGTAACAAGAAAAGTTGTTGAAGCACANAAGTTAGACATTTTGAGCTGTCAAATATATCAAAGAGAATTATAATAGACATGTTAAGACAGAAGGCAAAGTTTTATTGTTACTGATGCAATAAGGGCAATACTTTCTATAATAAAGGGTGTAAATTGGTAATTTTAGTGGGCCAGCATTGTATCTGTGAAAAATTGTATTTACTCAAAAGGAGAGTCAGAATGCATACAATTTTATCAGCTTTATTATAATACTTTGTATTAATATGTAAAACATTTTCATTTGCTTTACTAGCATATTGAACTTTTGCAGAGTTCTTTTGTTTCATGATATACATAAACTTTTAAGTGTAGGGACACTGCAACTTCTTGAATCTCAAGTTCACAGCTCCCGGTTTTTGGTTTTTTTTTTTGTCTAAAAAGGACTGGGTCTCTAGCTCTAGATGTAGTTCTTGTTCTGTGGCCTAGTGTTGCCTGCTATATTTTAGGTATTTGTTTCTTCCACAAATATGTGCTCATTTACTATGTGCCAGGCCCTGGGTTAAGTGGTGGTCACACAAATAGAGAAGAAAACAAGCCAGTGCATGCTTTTGAAGGAGAACTTGGGAGCTATAGTAGTTTATAGTAAGGGGCTTTAAAAGAATTACTTTCTGGCTGGGAATATCATGTTCAGTAGGTGTTTAACATGTGCATGAGCTAAAAAACCCAAGCCAAACTGAAACAAGAGTTTGCATGGTAGAGGACTAGCCTAGAACTTAGAAAGAGAGGGCTTAGGGAGAGGAGTTAAGAGGCTTTCAAACTGAGGTAATGACAGTGAGCTAATGCAGTTGGTGGTGGAATTTGGGAGGCTGTAGGAGCCCATCTTAGTGACACAGTATAGGCAATAGGTAAGATAGCTATACCAAAAATAGTTCTTAAGTAAAGGGCACTGGGAGAGAACCAATGTCAAAGGAAGGTGATGGAGAAGAGATAATGAGTTTGGTTTTAGGCTTATTAAACTTTAAACACCTTTGAAATGTTTAAGGAGAGATGCCAAGTTGTAGAACTCAGAGGGAAGTCTTACTTTTAGGAGTCTTAGGCATATTTGTACTAATTTGTAGTAACTCATGAGAACTGGTGAAATTCCAGGAAGAAGTTATAAAATGACAAGAGAAACACTGATACCTCAGATTGGTTGGAATATGTTAAGACTAACATGGTTGCAGTAATTGGTGAAGAGAAATTGTTGGGTATAGGTTAACCTCTTCAAAAGTTGTAATGATAGGCTGAGGCCATAGCTCAGTCCAGAAGATATTTGCTA
Source organism: Neotoma lepida (assembly GCA_001675575.1). Lineage (NCBI taxonomy): Eukaryota > Metazoa > Chordata > Mammalia > Rodentia > Cricetidae > Neotoma > Neotoma lepida. The sequence continues at coordinate 87,988 of LZPO01117195.1, forward strand.
TACAGGCATAGGACCTCCATAAGTTTCCCAGCCCTGCATAATGAGCCAGTCAGAGGCCTGCAGAGTAGCTCAGCAGGTAAAGAGCCAATCAGAGGCCTGCAAGGTCAGCAGGTAAAGAGCCAGTCAGAGCCCTCCAAGATAGCTCAGCAGGTAAAGAGCCAGTCTGAGGCCTGCAAGATAGCTCAGCAGGTGAACTAGCTCTTACCACTCAAGCCTGACTCCCAACCTGAGTTGTAGCCGCAGAACCACAGTAGAAGGCGAGACCCNACTGCTGGAAGTTGTCTTCTGACCTCCACTCTCCCACACCATACACACACAATAACAATAAAATGAAAAAAGCTGGAACCGGTGATGCATGTTTGAAATCCCAGGAGGACAGAAATAGGTCACTCCCTGGGTCTTGATGGCCAGCCAACCTAGCCTGCTCTGGTGAGTTTTAGGCCAATGAGAGACCTTGTTTGTTTCAAAAGCAAGGTGGACGATGCCTTCCGAGGGACACCTAAAATCTCCCTTGGGCCTCTATCCACTGGTGCACCCATGTGCACCTATACATTAAGAGAATATGGTTGTGATGAGAAGGCAAGTGTGCAAGGTGAGAAANATACCCAGCATGACACAGTAGATTCCTTGAGACACTTTCAAGCTCATTCTGATAGATCAGCACCCCCCCCACCCCCGCTTTTTGGAGACAGTTTCACTATGTGATTCAGGCTGGTCTGGAACTCTGAATCCTTCTGCCTCAGCTTGCATGCCCCCCTCCTTCACTCCCTTTATCTTGTGTGTATGTATATGTGTGTACGATGTGTGTGTGGGTGTTGGGACACACAGGACACATGCCATAGCATGTGTGTGGAAGTTGGAGAACAACATTNTGGAGTCAGTTCTCTCCTCCCACCTTTTTGTGGGTTCAGGGGGTCAGATTTAAGTCACCAGACTTACACAGCAAGCACCTTTACCTGTNCAAGCGTCTTATTGGCCCATAGCAGCTCTTAAATTCAGATATTGCGGGCGTGTGCTGCCAGGTCAGGCCAGGTCAGGCTTAACAAATCATTTCTTTTTGAGGAGAATGNGAGGAAGACCGGATGAAACCCTGATAGTTGCAGGTAATAGGTTGTCATAGTTTGCTATGATGTCCTAGTTAGGGGAGGCAATGATCAGTAGACATAAAGGAAAACAACTTTAGAAGAATGGTAAGGAAATAATTGACCTTACTTAGAAATAACTTATTTGAAGCTGGACATAGTTGTGTATTCCTGAAATCCCAGCACTTAGGAGGCAGAAGCAGGAGGATTTCTTCAAGTTTGAGGCCAGCACTTAGGAGGCAGAAGCAGGAGGATTTCTTCAAGTTTGTCTCAAAACAAAATGATGGATGCATTGTGTTGGTTTCTGTAAAGAAACTGTTACCAGGTATGATGGAGGGTGTTTGAGATTTGGAGCCTGGTATTCAAATTTCAGAATTGTGCTGGTTTCTTTTACCAGGTCACACTGTTGGTTGGTTTTGTAATGAAGGGAGTACTGTCTGTTTCAGGTATGTTGAGTTTAACAGGAATGTCTGTAAATAAATAACCCATTCCTTAGGCTGCTCCATTCCAATGTGTGCTTTTTCTTGTTTCTTATGGCTGTAGGTATTTACTATATAGTTGCAATATTGAATGCTTACTCTTAACCATTCATAGGAGTCCTTCCTTCTTCAACTCATCTTCCATATGAAACAACTTGAGTGGATCAAATATACATTTTTTGAAAAATGGATACATAATTTGTTTCCAAAGAAATCATAACTATTAAAAAAGAGAACATTGTAAAAATTTCATGGCCAGTATGCTTTATATTTGTGTGCATTAAAAGAAAAGTGTGTGTGTGTGTGTGTGTGTGTGTGTGTGAGTGTGTGTGTTTTGTAAACAGTGTGCTAATTTAGATATGCCAATTCGGTGACTTCTTGCTGAAGTGAGAATTTTTTATATTTCTGAGACACTAAAGTTAGTAAATGTTATTTTAGTTTCTGGACATCTGCCACTTGGCATAATTTCAGACTAAATCCATTCCATGTAAATGCTCTTGAGATTTGAAAGGCATTTTTTAAAAATTTGATGGTGTGTAAACTATAGTGGGTCTCAGGGTGTGAAGTAGTCTCTGGTCTGGATCTCATTTGGTTGTTTATATTCTCCCTACAGTTGAATGCTTGACTTCTAGCATGCTAGGCAGATTTTCCTGAACTACCTTCCTTACTTGTAGAGTTCTTGAAATTTTTCTACACATATTTTGAACACCCAGATAACTAATTTTGTATCTAGATAATGACTCAAGTTGGTCTGATTTCTGTAAGTTTGGTTACTGAAGCAGTCTCCTTAAAGATTTTAAAATTTGCTCTCACTGCTACCCTATACAACTTCTGAATTTTTATGATCATTTGAATTTGACAGCTTTATCAAAGAATTGGTATAATAGTGAACGTGTTCTGTTCATAGGAACATAGCCTTTCTATTGATGAGAGAACTAGTTTCCTCTTACTGATGGTTAAGAAGGCTTCATTGGCTCATGGAATTTTGTGAATGGGCTTGCTGAGCCAAGTCTTACTGTTAGTTCTCTTATAGCAAGAAGTAACTTAACAAGGTATTCATCCCNAATGCATAATTCTTTGTTTTACAAGTTTTATTGTATGTAGACAAACCCCTATAGATCACATCTCTAAACCAGAGACTCAGCTCTGGAGACTGTACTTCAGAGGGAACATTCTCTTTGGTAACTCTCCTGCACTGTCTGCAGAAGCTTGTTGGCTGTTGACAAGATGGACAAATGTGTGGACACAGCATTTGATGAAGTATACCTATGGAACTGCAACACATTTTCCCATTTAAAAATGACGTTTTTGGGGGCTAGAGAGGTGGCTCAGAGGTTAAGAGCACTGACTGTTTTTCCAGAGGTCCTGAGTTCAATTCCCAGCAACCACATGGTGGCTCACAACCATCTGTAATGAGATCTGGCGCCCTCTTCTGTATACATAATAAATAAATCTTAAAAAAAAATTAAAAAAATGACATTTTCAGGTGTGTGTGGTAGCTCACGCCAGTGATCAGCACTTGAAGAGGGTAGATTGCTGTAAGTTCAAGGCCAGCCTGGTCTACAAAGCAATGCTGTCTCAAAGNAAAACAATATATTTTCTAGAGCCATATGTGGTGGTACATGCCTGTTAATCCTAGCTATGTGGAAGGCTGAGACAGGACTGCAAGTTTGGGGTCAGCCTGGGCAGTACAGTGAGGTTCATTATCTTTTCACTCCTTCTTTCTTTCCCCTTCTCTTTCTTTTGACTTTGGAGATTCATGATGCTTCACTNTATAAATATTTGTACAATCTACTTAGTTCCTCATTTTCCATATTTAAATCTTAGATGATATGAAATGCTGTCAGTTTTGAGTTCTAGGTTGATTTTTTTCTTTAAAAATATTCTGTGATTTCTAGCTTTTCTAAAATCAATTTATAATTAATTGATAAAATCTAAAAAGACCACAAAAGAAAATTTGTATCCCNTGTAATCCCATTACCACCCAGAGGTGTCAACCCCTTTCCACACTGTGGTTTTGTATCTTTTCTGTGTTGTTTTTATATCCATGTCTTTTTTTGACAGTGTCTTGTATATTCTTGATTGGCCTGGAATTTGCTATGTATTCTAAGCTGACCCCTAAGTTGCAGGAGTCCTCCTGCTTCTGCCAGAAGTGATGGTTTACAAGCATATACCTACCACTATGTCCAACCCTCCAATTAAAAAAAAAAAAAGATTTATTTTGAGCTGAGCATGGTGGTACACCCCTTTAATCCCAACACTCTGTAAGCAGAGGTGGGCAGATCTTTGTGACTTCAAGGCCAGCCTGATCTACATAGTAAGTTTCAGGATAGTCAAAGCTATGTAGAGAGACCCTGTCTCAAAAAACCAAAACCAACCAANCAAACAAACAAACAACCCCCCCAAAAAGATTTATATGTTGGAATATTTTGCTTGCATGTATGTATATGCACTGCATGNCTGGTAGGGAGACCAGAAGAGGGCATTGGATTCCCTGGAACTAGAGTTTTAGCTAGTTGTAAGCTACTGTGTGGGTGCTAGGAAATGAATCCAGGTCTTCTGGGAAGGCAACAAGTATCCTTAACCACTGAGCTCTTTGTCCAGCCTCTCNTCCTCCTCCCNTTTTTTCCCCCTGTAAATATTGGGGCTGGAAAGATGACTCAGTGATTAAGGGCACTGGCTACTCTTCCAGACAACCCAGATTTAATTCCCGGCACCCACAGGGTGGCTTACAGCCATTTGTAACTGCAGTGCCAGGGAAGCCANCATCATCCATCTTAGCTCCTTAGGCACCACGCATNNACATGATGCACAGATGTACATGCAGACAAAATATCTATATGGGTAAAATAAATAAAACTTGGAAAATGTATTTATGTCTGCATGATATGTGTGTAGGGGGTGTGTGTACCATGATGCACATGTGGAGAGTGGAGGGCAGCTTACTTGGATCAGTCCTTTCCATGTAGGTTCTGGGTCGTCAGGCTTGTGTGAAAAGTGCCTTTATTTTCTGAGACATTTTGCTAGTCTATTACCTTGTTTTTATTTTTTAAATATATTTTTAATGTGTGTGGATATTTTATCTGTATGTATATGCACCACATGTGCACCTGATGCCCACTGAGGCCAGAAAAGGGCACTAGATCCTTTAGAACTGGAGTTACACACACTTGTGAGCTGCCATGCGGGTACTGGGAATTAAACCCAGGTCCTCTGGAAGAGCAACCAGTGCTCTTAACCACAGAGCTATCTCCAGCCTTTATTTTTTTCTCTGTTAATCAAAACTATTATGACTGTCATTATTACTGGGTGTGCATTTGAGTACATGTGCGCATACATATGTGGGTGCCCCTGGAGGCTAAGGGGTGACAAATCCCTTGGATCTTGAATTACAGATGGTGCTGGGATCCGAACTTTGGTCCTCATGATAGAACAGCAATCACTTTTAAGCACCAGACCATGTCCCCAGTCTGCTAATGTTGGTTTTTGAGATGGGATCTCACTATGCTGGTTGCCCTTGACTACAAACTCCTGCTACAGCAGTTCTGCCTCAGCTGCCCAAATACCAGACTGTAATATCCTCTAGCATGTACAGGTTATATTCTTTGTAAAATTGAAGGTAGTCTTTCTCTCTCTCTCTCTCTCTCTCTCTCTCTCTCTCTCTCTCTCTCTCTCTCTCTCTCTCTCTCTNTTTTCCCATTCTTTTGAGACAAGGTCTCATTATGTAGCATAGGTTAGTCTGGAAGTTGCTGTATAGCCAAGCTGGCTTCAAACTTTGTAGTCTTCCTGCCTCAGTCTCTCGGAGTGCTAGGATTATAAATATGTGTCACTGTCTGGTTAGTCTTCAAAATTTTAGTGGGTATGTGATATTTCATTGTTTGCATTTGACACTTGTCCCTTTATGTATTTTTAAATATTTATTTGGGGGTGTGTGTGTGTGTGTGTGTGAGTGTCCTGGCTCCCGTGTGCAGGGAAGAGGGTAGCTTCTGAGAATTGGTTCTGTCCCTCCATCACAGGCTTTACTTGCTGAGCCATCTCACAGCCCACATTTGAAAATCTAGGTTATCTGCAATTTTTTTCTGTTTTGCTGCCTGTTACATCCTTGGGGAAACTTTGGCAACCTCGGGTCTTCCTTGCTATCTCAGTGTACTCTGGTCTGGTCTGTCAGCTTCTCAATTTCTGTCTTTGGTAACTCCTTTAACATCAGATCGAAACTGGTGAGCAGATTAGATCGTGCTGACTCTGAGACAGTGAATCTGCTAGCTTCTGTGAATTCAAGAATTACAGAGACATTTTATTTGGAGAGANAATTACATTAATCGANTTAAGCATTCTGACAGATTTACGTATCACATCAAGAGACCAGAAGAGAAAAATTAGGGAATAAAGCATGTAATTAGGTAAATCTTAATATGCCAGGTATCACGTTAGCATCTGGGCTTTTAGTTCNTAACATTTCTGAGTGGTAGGTAAATATTTCTCTCATTTGCTAGATGAGGAAACTGAAATTAGGAAAGAAATTTGCTGATACTCATTCAAGTAGTCACTGGGAGTGTTCCAGAAGTAAACCATTGTAGGCATATCTGACTACCCAGCCCTGTCCAGAACTCCATCCTGCTACACCAAAGGAAGGATTACAGGATATTGGAGTAGCAACTCATATGGCAAGTAGGCTGAAGTCACTGTGAGATGGTGTACAGGTACAGCGCATATGGAGGTGAGATGAAGCCTCAGCTAACCTGCAAAGGTATTTTCTTNTTGTTGTTGTTGTTGACTTGTTTTGTTAGACAATGTAAATTTCTTTTGGCATATAACAAATTTACATTAACTTTTAAAAAAGTATTTATTTATGTGTATATGTGTATGTGTGTGCATAGGTTTATTTGCACCATGTGTGTACAAGTGCCTAAGGAGGGCCAGGAGTGTCAAATCCCCTGAACTGGCATTACAAGCCACCNTGAGCTGCTCCATGTAGGTGCTGGGAACCAAGTCCAGCTCCTCTGCAAGAGCAGTATGTACACTTAATCTCTCCAGTCCCATATAATGAGTTTAGGCAATATAGAATTTAGTTATGTAGTTGCTGCAGAGTCAGGGTACAGAATTGGTCACTTTTTCTGTAAGTCACTGATATTCTTTCACACTTCTGTCTGCTCTTCCCACTGCTCTTCACCTCTGGTTCCCACTGAGCTGTTCTCCGTCCTATGATGTCATATAATTAATATCAGTGGAGTTATATGGTGTGTGTAGCCTTTTGAGTCTTAGCATAATGCATTTCTGATAGGCTGCCCATTTTATTGTGCACAGGATCTGGTACAATTTTGCTTTCAAAATGTGCCCTTATTATTCCCAACTCCAATTCCAGTTCTGTAAACAGTGCTTTTCGGCTAAGACATGATTAAGTTATGGCTTCAGGTACCAAAGAAATCTCAAATAGATTTCCCTGATAAGTGTCTCAGAGAAGGGAAACTAGAAACAATCACATATGACTTAGTTATCTCTCTGCCTCTTGCATTCAGAAAGCCACATGNAAAGTTTGCTGCTGACTGTGACCTTCGACAGCTTGAAAACAGANCAGCTGTTAGCATAAGGGAGTGGAAGGAATGAGTGTTCTTGGCCAGTTGGCACTGTTATCACGTGCTTTTCTGGAAAGGAAACAACAGGTGTGAATAAATAGGTGACACTCTTCCTTTTCCTCCCCCCAATTCTCTCTCTCTCTTTCTTTCTCTCTCTCTTTTTGTGTGTGTGTGTCTGTGTGTGTGTGTCTGTCTGTGTCTGTCTGTGTGTCTGTGTGTGTGTGTGTATGAGAGAGAGAGAGAGAGAGAGAGAGAGGAGAGAGAGAGAGAGAGAGAGAGAGAGAATGAATCCGTAACAGCTTTGGAAATTTACGGCTTTGCTTTTGTTTTTGGATTGAATCCAAGGGTCGTACATGGTACCCAGATACTCTACTACTGGTCAAATCCTCAGCCCTACCTCTGTATATTTTAAAAAGCTGTTTAAATATATACATAAAAAGATCATAATTATGTGAATGAACTAAAATGCTCCAAAGTTGAGACTATTGCAGGGAATTACCAACTCAAAACCATAAAATGCAAAACAACAACAAATACCCTCCCCCCCAATAAAACTCCAGAAAACACCAAAACCCTTCTTTGGTAAGTTTCATTTAAACACAAACTGCCCTTTCTCNCTTGCTTCCTTTCCCTCTCTCTTTTGTCCCACTGAGAGGGAAAGGGGTGGAGTACTTTTTATAGAAGAATCAAGCAGCTAACCACAGAGAGGTGNTGCTGCAAGCCAGTGGCCAGAAAGCAGGTGTCTCTGAGAGGTGAGGGTACCTTGTTCTTTGCCCTTTGCCTGTTCACTCTCATCCCTGAACCAGTGATCTCTAACACTGACCCTGCCCACCTGCCCTTTCACCTCTACCTTAAACTAACCCTTTGTTCAGAAGTACAACTGTTACCGATTCTCCTTGGTCAAGAATGCATGTATGCTGAGGGCCAGCAAGATGGCTCAGGGGATAAAGGTGTTTGCTGTCAGGTCTGAGGACTTGAGTTTGAGCCCCAGAACCCATGTAATAGGAGAGACTCATCCTGCAAGTTGTCCTGTGACCTCCACACATACTCCGAAATAGCACATAACAGTTGATCAGTAGGAGGATGCTTCATGTGACTCTGGAAAGAATTTGTAACCCCTGTTTGGAACGACAGTAAGAAACTGTATTTTGTTAAAACTGAATTGGACACAAAAGAACATTCCTTAAGGTGGGAATGAATAGAACTTTCTAAGAGCAACTCAGATAACACAAAGCAGTAAAGCGCCAAAAAATTTACTTCTGACCTTCAGCAGCTGAAGGAGAAAATAAAAGGGTGTGTGGAAGCACACTTCACAATCTGTGGACTACTAGAAAAATGCAAAAATGTGCACACACGGTCAAGTTTACATAACTGATTTTCCCCTATGGAATGTGTTTCTTACACGTGAGTTTTATTTATTTCCTTTTTGGTGAAACATTAGTCTAGAAGCAACTTCCTGACTGTTTAATACTGTAGGTTTTGCTGAGGTTTTACAATTCCTTTCCATTGTTTGCAGTAGAGTACTTGGGCATCAAGATGGCCACTCAACCTGAGTGTAGTAGAGTAAGCTGTCTGGGGGTCACATAGAGCATGGCCACCTCCATATACAGNCTGGTCAACAGAAGAGAGTTNGGTTTGTGTGTGTGTGCAGAGCTGTTCAGGCTTATCAGGTTAAGAGAAAAGGTCTTTCATTCCTCCAGGAAACCCATTCCCTGGTGGTCAGACTCCTTTCCTAGAGGACAGCTGGAAGTATGAAGAGACACATTGTGTTATGATCTTGTCCTCCCTGCTAAACTGTGGGATGCTGTTTACCTGCCCGACTACACACTCGGCCACTGACTGCTCAGGAGAGTCAGTGTGAGTTTTTGACACTGTTCAGTTAAGAGATACTATTAGTGATAATAAATCTTTAGAAGTTTTCTTTTTAATTTTTATTTACTTATTTTCATTTCAGTGCACAGATGTTTTGCCTGCACAGATGTGTGAGGGTTCTCTGGGACTGGAGTTACAGACAGTTGTGAGCTGCCATGTGGGTGCTGGGGATTGAACTCAGGTTCTCGGGAAGAGCAGCCAGTGCTCTTAACCTCTGAGCCATCTTTCCATCCCNAATAATAATTTTTTAATACTTTGCTTTAGCTTTATTCCCCTCCCCCATTTTTAAAAGCTAAATCATGACCAACCATTTCATAAACCTGTAATGCACCATATACCAACACATGCTTACACACCTCATTTTCAATCTACCCTTTTTTTGTTTGTTTTCTATTCAGTTTCTGTTTTATATTCCCTTTATTTTCCTGGGCTCCTAAAAAACCAAGTTGTTGCATTGATACTTGTTTAATCAATTTCTCTTTCTTTCAGCTTTTTGATTCTGAGATTTTTTGTTTATTTGTTTTGAAACAGGGTCCTATAGCCCAGGCTGGCCTGGCATTCCTCTTCCTCATCTTCATACGTGTCAGATCATAGGCTTGAACCATATACATGGCTCAAGCTATTCTTTTATATATGTAGTAATGTGGTATGAGATACCAAATACTATATGACTATATCCTTAATTGCTGTGTTCCTCATCTATGAAAAATAGGAATAGTTTTAATTATAATTATTGAAATTAAATGAATTAAAAGTCAATATTTAAGTCACACTAGCCACATATAAAGTGCTCACTATCCTCATGTGGCCATGGGCTACCTTATTGGACATTTGTTTTATCAGAAATTCACTTGGTTAACACTGCTCTGCACTATTTTCTTTCCTCTGTTTCCCATTAAACTAAAGATGGCTTATGTTAATATACTATTAGTAATTAATAACTTGGAGATTGGGTATTGTTGTACAGCCCAGGCCAACCTTGACCTTCTTTCCTCAGCCTATGCCTGTGTACTACCTTTGACTCACTAGAGGAGCATTCCTTTGTTCTTCCTGTAATTATAGAGATAGTACCACCCTTTGTAATTGCCTTCCTGAGCACCATTATAAGATTATTCAAGAAGTGGTGACTAAAGTCACCCATTCTATCAACCTGTTGAGCCTCAAGATTATTTCCATTTCTGTATAAGCATGTCCGTATAAGCTAGCTTTTCAGCTTTATTATTTTTAGGTGATCCAGTTATTATGGTTTTAATTAGGCAGTAGATCTCAAAAGTTGCAAGAGAGAAAACCCCTAGAACAGTGGTTCTTAACCCATGGGTCATGCCCCCTTGGGGGTTGTGTATCAGATATCCTGCATATCAGATATTTACCTTACAATTCATAACAATAGCAAAATTACAGTTAGGAAGTGGCAACGAAAAAATTTTAAGGTTATGGTCAGCACAACGTGAGGCACTGTATTAAAGGGTCACCGCGTTAGGAAGGTTGAGAACCACTGCCCTAAAAGGCACTTATGTCAGTGTACACCTCTGAGGCATCATGCAAGCCTAACAGCTAGTCATTGCTGTTTACTGCATTGTTCTCGGTTCTGAACAGACTAAGAAGACAGGCTAGTTTCTTACTACAGGTATGTCTTCTCCAGGGGAGTTATATGTATAATTACAGGAAAGGGAAATTCAGGAAAAGGATAGTATGATTCTAGGGAAGTTATAAGCCTAATTTTAGGAAATATAACTAAAGTGTTGTGATCAAGCATTTAGAAAATTCAGATGTAGTAGTGATCTTGATCTTTTGTTAGAAAATAGTTCTAGCACTTGGGAGGCAGAGGCCAACCTGGTTTACAGAGTGAGCTCCAGGATAGCCAGAGCTACACAGAGAAACCCTGTCTCAAAAAACCAAAAGAAGAAAATAGTTAAATTTGAAGGTGTACACAGTAGGAAATATCTTCTACCTGATTGTGACGATATCAGCCTAAAAGTTGATTATATATTTTTTCAGACTTTCCTGTGTGTATTAAGTACAAACAAGCATGTTTATTTTATATTAGTGAAATTATATACATACAATGACTTTAAGATTATTTTGCTGAATATAGTGAATACATTTTTTTGTATCTGATCCATAGTTTTATTACTGATNAAGTTTTTTACTTTTAACTTTTACAGATTATGTGGTAGGAAATCTGAAATATAATTATGTTCTTCTATGAAACATGCTTCTTGTGAATGAGCACTAGCATAGTTAATGACCTGTAATGGTTGCTCAGTAAAGGTTTGTTTCTATTGGAATACATGAGAGGGACCATGCAACATGGTCCAGTTGTTTCATTTGTGTGGTGAAACTCAGTAAATACCCATAGTCAACTGTACTGTAAATCTTNTCTTTGTAAACAAGTCTTTTAAACCTGTTTGTGCTTCAAGGGCTAGCAAGATGGCTCAGCAAATAATAGTACTTGCTCTTACAGAGTTCTGGCTTTAGTTTCTCGAACTCACACGGTGGCTCACTGTAGCTCCAGAGGATCTCATGCCCTCTTCTGACCTCTGCAGGCAGGCATGTGGTGCACGTAGCATACATGCAGGCAAAANGTTCACACACATTCTAAATAAATAAATGAATTAAAAACCCAAAACATGTTTTTGCCTCAAGAAGTGGTTACAATAAGACTTACACGTTTTACTTACACTATATAGAATTGTATATACTGCAGAATTATACCATGTGAAACTTTCAGAGTCTTAGAACAAAGTTATAGAATTGTAGTTTCCTTGTTAACTTTGAAGATGTATGGAATGAATGCTAAGATTGGAAATTGCAGGGAGGGGTGGAATGAATGCCTGTGATGTATAGATCACATATACTCATAATATGTATCATATATTATGTGTCATAATACAGTTTCCTATAGTCCTGAGAATACAGGAGCTCAGTCTGGAGCTGATTGGTTACTTGTTAGGTCTTACTTTGAAGCAAGATTACTATTTGCTCTTCAGCATCTCATGTGTAGGTCTGATTTTTTTCTTTCCTGCAAGAAGATGTAGAATTCTGTTTTGGGGTGGGTCAGTTAAGAAGGTGCAGTTGGGTCCCCGACTTATTTTGTCACTGAGAGAACAGCGAGGGCCCCTGCTAAGAGAAGCACTTCCACAGTAGTCACAGCTGAAGCTTTGTTCAGAGGTGATACTGGGCTCCACAGAAACTGACTTCAGGATTCTGGGAATTTGTAAATTATAAGTTTGCGTTAGTAATTAACATGGCTCTGTTCAGTCTGTTCATCTTTGTTAGCAGTTTGTTCTCAGTGGAAAAACAAGCTTGAGAAAGAGTAGTGTATGGAATTGAAAGTGTTTTCCTTGCACAACCTCCCCCTCCCCTCTCTCTCTCTCTCTTTCTCTCTCTCTGTGTGGCATTGCTGGAAATTAAACCATTTCATGTATGCTCAGCAGGTACTCTGACATTGAGTACCTACTCTAGACTATTCTTGAGTTTCAGATTGCTTGCTGCATTATTTTATGATTTGTTTGAACTTGCACTTTTTGTTTGTTTGTTTGTTTTTTTGAGACAGGGTTTCTCTGTGTATCCCTGGCTGTCCTGGAACTCACTCTGTAGGCCAGGCTGGCCTCGAACTCACAGAGATCTGCTCGCCTCTGCCTCCCAAGTGCTGGGATTAAAATCGTGTGCCACCACCGGCCACCTTGAACTTGCACGTTTTAAGAAAGGAAAATTATGTGAACCTTTTCAGGATATACATTTGTCGTTACACAAGATTATCATGGGCTTTGGAGGTTTTTTAAACCAAAGTTTTGAAGAGAAGGAGTGGTTGAGTTAGGAGCCTGTCTCTTATACATGAGTAGATGTGTATAAGAGACAGGCTTTGGAGGTTTTTTAAACCAAAGTTTTGAAGAGAAGGAGTGGTTGAGTTAGGAGCTCCCTAAAGGGAGCTGAGTGTAGGGGGTGACTGGATAGCAGCTGTGGTCCCAGATTACAGGTTAAAACCCATAGCAAATCTGATGGAGGGAACCGGAGAAATAACTGCCTNTCTCTGTGCTCCTATCCTCTGGCTCCTGCCAGTGACAGCCTCTCCATCCCTGTTGGCTAAACCTAACTGAAGGCAGTGGGTTGTCTTTGTGCAGCCTCTTATGCTGAGTGAAGAAGGGAGCAGATGTACTGGATTTTTTTTATTTTTATTATTTATTTATTATTATTTTATTAATGTTTATTAATATTTGCTGACTATTAGAACCTGCTTTCTGATAGTAATGGACACCTGAGCTATTGCAAATATATACTGTAACAAATAATAGCACATGTATGAGCATCGCAGAGTTCTTAAATGAGTTCTCTTATGGAACTTTTAATGAGGAGAGGTGTCTAGAATTATTATTAGTGTCAAACATAATGTCTGTGGGGACTAGAGAGATGACTCAGTNGCTAAGAGCACTTGCTGCTCTTGGAGAGGACTCATTTGATTCCCATTACCCACATGGTAGCTCACAACCATCTATAACTCCATTTCCAGGGGATCCAGCACCCTATTGGGTACTAGGCACATATTGGTGCACATATGTACATGCAGGCAAAATACTCATACACATACAACAAATAATCTTTTAAAACTTAAGGAAAATATCTATATCCTTTAGATATTAAGGAAAGAATGTGCTTGCTTCATGAAAATTGGTTTAGAGAAGACTTCCTGTAATACTGATTTGAACATGCAACTCTCCATCATTGCCTTAAAATATTACCATTACAAATAATCTCTATAGCAAATAAAGGATCCTTTAAAAAATTTATATTTTGAGACAGGTTCTCGTTGTATCATCCTGGCTGGCCTGGAACTCTCTGCCTAGACCAGGCTGGCCTTGCATTTACAGAGACCCTTCTACGCTGTCTCCAGTGTGCTGGGATTAAAGTGTGCTCTGCCACACCCAGCCAAGAATAGTTATTTTTGAGATAGGATCTTATTGTGTAACCCAGGCTTGCCTTGGACTCATGATTCTTCTGCCTCAGCTCCTTAAATTCTGGGAACTGTAGGCATATGCCACCATGTACAGATCGAGGTATTTATTCAGAGGGATGAATCTCTGTCCCTTTCCCTCCTCTCTCCGTCTCCTTGTAACATGTAACATTTATGAACAGTAGGGGAAATCACTGTACTATAACCTGAAGAAAAGGATGTCTTTATAATAACAGCTCACACAACAGACATGAAAGGAGGAGGGAGACATGTTGAGGAGAGTTTCAGTGGGAGGAGGGTGGTGAGAGGGGAATGACTAAAATCCATTATAGACATGTGTGAAACTGTCAAAGAATAGAAAGTCATTTTCAAAAAGGAACATTGTCAAGTTAATGACCCGCCCTTCAGACCTCATTGTCTCTGCTGAGTTCTCATTCTCCTTAGTGTGGGCATTTGATATCCTGCATTTACCTAGACAGCAAGCTATGAGGCACTTGAAGCTTTGGCTTTTGTACTGTAACATTGTCCTTTTCTAGTGTTCATTCATGTTTTCAGAGAATGGTTAGTCCATGCTCCTAAACAAGGTAGACACATTCCCTGCCCTTTAGGGTGTGTAACCAGCCATTCTTCCTCTTTTATAGTCTCTTTTCATGGTTTTATGAAGATCATTAGTTCTTGACTGATTGCTCTGTTATTCTTGACTTTATGCTTTCTCTGAGAACTGTTTTATCCTCTTTAAGTAATAGTTTTGAATGTTTACACATCTCTACCCTGAATTTTATTTATTTAGCTTTTTAATAAAATTTTATTCAGCTCCAATTACGTTCCTGATTCAAAGGGCACAATAATAATAAAAATAGTACCTGCTTTTAGAGTTGCTGAAAGATGTATAAGAAAGCAGGGTAATTGTTCACAGTGCCATGGGACAGGTAAGGTAAGGGGAGGGGCAGCTCTCACCAATAGGAGCCTGAGAGTATATGAAGACACCAAGTGTTATGAATTATTGTGTGTGTGGGGGGGCGAGGGTATCCCGAGTGCAGGGAAGCATACTGGACAGATGCATGCCATGAGGGTATGGCAGTGGCGGCAGCCAGTAATTCACAACCCAGATGCTGCATCCATGTGGAGAGTTTATTATAATAGAGAGATGAAGAGAAAGACAGGAAAGAGAGAGATAGAGAGAGAGAAGAGAGAGAGAGATAGTGAAAAAGAAGATGAGAGAGAGAGAGGTCGAGGGTGCGCACCTTGGAGGAAAAGCCGAAGAGAGAGAGAGAGAGGGAGGAAGGGGAGGAGTTTTTCCTTAGAATGAGGTTTTTACATCAGGACGCAGGGTGGAGCCAAGGGGTGGGATTTCAAGGGGAGGATCAGAATATTAACACCCAGGGTTTCAAAAGCATAGTAGTTGAGTGTGATTGAAGACAAGGCTAACAGCCATCTGGAAGTGAGAGTGAACCCAAAGGCAGTACTCTCAGTACTGAACTCACACGCGTTCACCATGAGTAAAGTCCTCCTTACAACTTCATGTTTCTATCATAGGGTGACCATACTCTGCTCCAAATTCTGAAGTGTCACCTTCAAGTCTGTCTCAGCAACTGTGAGCAGCCTTCAGGATGTGTCATTCCTATATTCAAAACATTATTCCTTGCAGCCTTTTCTGTTTTCATAGTTGACACTATCACTCAACTTCTGAATTATTTCAAAGTTGTATTATTTCCTTTTCCTTTCTCACTGTTTTAGATGTTAATTTCTAAAATACTTATTTTACTATGTTGCTGACTTTGACCAAAAGAAAACTGGTTTTTATTTCCTACAAGATAAGTTATTTCTTAGGCCAATGTTTTAAACTCAAAATCCTTTAAGAAACACAACATGAAGCCCTCATACTGGAATTAAAACCTCAAACTTGCAGAATTCAGAAAGAATTAGCAGCAAAGATGTTCCTCTGTGAGGTTCCATCATGAACAGATGTATTTTATTGAACAGCATTTTTTAAAAGGACAGACCCACTGCCTCCAGTCTGTCTTCCTCGACACAGTTCTAGCCTCTTACTGCCCCAGGATCACTTGTATCCATGGAGAACACTTGCACGCTGACTGGAGGAGTGGCCGGGATTAGAACCCTGGCTGTCTCTACTTAAGTTTCCGTACCATTGTTCACTTCTTTAAACATAGTAAGGAACTGTAGTGAACAGCGGGGCCTCTCACAGAGTCCAGATAAGGATTGCGTTCATCTGTGGAGTCTGGTGCTTGGCATGTGTAACATGAAGTGAGGAGAAGTTGTCTTGATGGGACGAACCCCTTGCTCATTCCCCCCGCTCTTGTTGCTGCGGCTCTGGTACTGCCCTTGCTCTCTTTGGGCCTCCCTCCTGCCTCCTGGGCCTCCTGTTGCCTGAGCTTCACCTGTTTGTTGCCTCTTCTTTAATGCTCTTTTCTGACTATCTTTGTTTATGTCAATCTCTGAATTTCTTTTGGTATTTTTACAGTTTAATAATTGTATTTCTATTTTTATGGTATAGTTCTGCTTTTTATTTCTTTTTGGATGTGTGTGCAGTAATAATAGTTACTAGAATTACTATCCAGTCAAGATCCAGAACATTTTGTTACTCTCCCTTGAAAATAGTTTGTGTTGGTATTTCTTTTTAAACAAGTTCTCAGGTGTACATCCTGTTTTTACACATACAGCCTAGATCTTGAACCTGTTTTTGCACAGATTAGTTTTCTGTACCTGGCCTAGCCTAGTGTTGTATAAAGCAAAGCCTGATTCAGTGTAAATTTGAACATATTTAGAAACTGCCAGCCAGGTGACATGGTGTGTGCCTGTACACCTAGCTACTTGGGAGGCTGAGGCATGTTAAAATTTAACACTATGCCATGTTAGAGTAGTTTTGGAGCCCTGCCAACACCAATAAAGCCATTTTTCGTTTGCCTTGGGGAACAAGGGCTTGTTCCTTTCTGTTATTATCAAATATACTTAAAAGTTTTTTTTGAACTTCATTCTAACGTGAAACAGATTTTTTTACTTTTGTCTGTAAAGTGACTCTTAAATGGTCTTATTAATTGAAAACACCAGGCCAGGTACTAAGGTAAATTTTGAAAGGTCAGAGAAACAGAACAAGCCACAGCCAACCTCACCTTGCCATCTCCTTGGCTGATCTTGTTTCCTCAGACTGCAGGCTTCTGAGTCCTCACCCAAATGAATCTTAGCTCAACTGCTGCTCAAAGCCTGAAAGCTTAAGAGGCCT
>LZPO01117195.1:115715-130470 GCA_001675575.1 Neotoma lepida
CTGTGAGGGCTCCCTTCTCCATGAATACTTCATTTGGGGTGCTCTGGGACCCCTGGATCCTCATTTCTCCTCTGGACTTGTTCCTTCTGTGATCTCACCTGGTTTCATGTGTGTCATTGATATCTTTAGCCTTGACTTNTTGCCTACATTGCAGACATTACATCTGCCGTCTGCTANAGGCAGCTCAATTCATGCCTTTTTCCCAGTTCCATTGCCAGGGCTGCATTTCTCAGTTAGTGTGGCTTTGAATAGCTTGCTCAACTTGCTTCCTGTTCTTGGCTATTCTCTCCTATATGTATGTTGAATCAGTCCACCAGCAAATCCTGTTGGCTGTTTTCAGCTGAAATCCAGAAACTGACCACAGTCAGGCCACATCCAGACTGTCACTGACCCCTAATTAATGACCATAAAAAGTGGGATCTCAGCTCATTGTTGAGCTGATTTGGANGATTGCTTAATAATTATGCAGTCTTTTGGTCTGCATACTGAATTGAGTTAAATATATTTAGAATTAAATTGCTACAAAGGTCTTTAAGATTTAGTAAAAGAGAAGCTTGGCATGGTGATGCCTGCCTTTAATGCCAGCACTCTGGACAACCAGTTTCTCAGTTTTGCTGAATTTTTCTAACTAAAATAGTTTGTAAGTATTTCTCGTATTGTTCCAAGATCCTGAGTATATGTATAAGAAGGAGTTAAAGAAGCTGGTGTTTTTAGCTATCTTTTCCTATGTCAGGTGGAGGATGGGGAAAGATTTTTGTGGTATGCAGTTTGTGGAAGTTATGAGTTACTATGTTATATATCCTCTTGAACCGTTGAAGATTTTCATTATTAGAAGCAGAAAGCTGTACTATTTCAAGGATTATTANAAGTTTACTATTCAGAGAACTTGAGTTTTAAATGGTTCATTGTGGCTGGCCACTGGACATATTAAAAATCAGGGTGTAGAAATATAAAGTGCCATAGCCTCTTGGAAAATAATTTGACAGTTTCTTAAAAAGTTAAATGTAAACCACATGACCCAATAATTCCACTTGTAGGTATCTGCCTGTTAGAAATGAAAATACATCCACACAAAGACTTGTATATGACTCTTCACAGTAGTATTTGATTATAATATCCCCAAACTGGACAGAGCCAAGATGTCCATTAACTGGGGAATGGATAAACCAAATGTGCTCTGTATGTACAGTAGAATAGTACATCTATAAAAAAAGGAAAATACATGCCACAGCATGAATTTACCCTAAAGACNTTATAGTGAGTAATATGAACTACATAGGAAATACTGCCTGTTGTATGATTCCATTTATATGAAATGCCCAGAAGTAGGTCAGTGGTTGCTCTAGGTCGGTGGTAGGAGGATGAGCTGAATGCACACAGGTGTGATATATTGTGTCCCCCAATGAAATTTATCTGAGGATCAGAGGGAAAAGCCAGCCACTATAGTAAACATATAAGTCAGGCAATGGTAGCACATGCCTTAATCCTATCATTCGGGAGGCAGGGATCTGTCTGGATCTCTGTGAGTTCCAACCACCCTGGCAACAGAGCCAAGCGTGGTGATACATGCCTTTGATCCCAGCACTAACCATAGAGGTCTGGAGGTCTGTACAGACAGACAGGAAGTGACAGAACTGGGCAGGAAGAGGAAGTGATGTAGCTGGGCTGAGAGAGCAAATGAATGAGCAGAACAGAAAGGAATATAGGCCTCGGTATACAGGAAGTAGCTCTCTCCTTTTGGAGACTGAGGTGCTGGTGAGGTGAGATTAGCTTGTGGCTTTTCCTATTCCTCTGATCTCTCAGGTTTTCACCCCTGTATCTGGCTCCAGGTTTTTTTTATCTAATAAGACCTTTTAAGATTCTTGTTACACACAGGCTCATGAATGTCCTCAGACTAGATGGTAGTGATTGGTGTAGTGGTAAATTTACAGTAGATGGGTTTTATGGTACACGTTCTACTGGAAGGTTATTTAAGAGGGGAGGAGAGTGGGGGGTGACTCTGGATAACGGCACTTGTAGCTCTTGCAGAGGACCAGGGTAGGTTCTCAGCAACCACATTGGGTGGCTCATGACCACCTGTAATTCCAGATCTAGGGGCAGCTAGAACTGGAACATGTCCTCTTCTGGCCTTCGTGGGCATATACATGCACAAGTTGTACAAACAAGTAAGCAGACACACACACACACACACACACACACACACACGATAAACAAGCCAATCTTTAAAAAGAGGAGAGAAGTTAAAATTGATTTCCCAGCTGAAGTTTTAAGAAAAATATTGGCAGATATAGTCATTTAAGAAATTATGAAAAAAGATTTTTTTAAGAGATGCAGTCTTTCTGGTAAACAGAAGGATGTTTGATTTGAACTGACAACATAATCCTTTGCCTTGGATGTCACACATGTCAAAGANAGCATCAACTGTCTACTTAAAATATTAAGTTTTTCCACACTTGTGTACTGTGTCTGGTAGAGTAAATTGGTACTGTACAGTTACATTTAGGGAGAAATAATTGGTCAAAAATGTTAATGTCTATATCCTTTAATTTTACATAAAAATATTCTAAGGAAATAATTAGGAATGCAAGCAAGGATTTGAATTGGAAATATTCCCCATAGTGTGTAGATTAACCAAAAAACTAAAAGCAACCTTTGCGCTGTCCCTGTTGGAAAAAGATCAGGATTGTTGCAGGGAGTAGAAACTGGAGTCGAAACTCATTAGCATAAGTAAAANTTGTTTGTTGAAACAGATAGAAGGTGCTCAGCAGCCTGCAGCAGTGAGACCATTGAGGGCTGCTGGCAGTGGGGAACCAAGCCACCTTATTCTGCACTGGGGAGGGTCAGGCTAGTCACTTCTTTCTCTTTGTCCTCTCTTTTGTTCTTCTTTGTGCTTTGTCCTTGGCCTTCTTGTGTGTGGGCCAGTGCGGTATGCCAGCTCACATGGGCTCAGTCTTGTATTTCTGAGAGGTTCTAGATGCATCCTTGTGAGTCTTAAGTGGGTCGTGAACACCTGTGGTTGGCCTGTNCTGAGTTTCATTAGTGGAAATGCAACTACATTGGGTTATTATATATTTCCCAGGTTTCTGTGATGGTGACAAGGAGTGTTTATTACCAAATTTAAAGTGTTTCTGATGCCTTCTGAACTCAGATTCTGAATAGTGAGCATCTGTGGTGGANTCATGCTTTACAGACCGAACCTCTCTAGTCTGGTTTCTGCTCTTTTTTCGTCATTAAAGCTCCTTAATGAAGATTGGCAATTAAAACCGTNTGCAGCTGGGGCTCCTTCTCTGTCTCCTGACACACTCCTTTCTTCTGACACATACTTGATGCTCCTCCATCCTGACCTGCCAGCAGCTCACCCNAGCTCGCACAGTGGGTCTTCTTTGCTCATCCTGTTAATGTCACTGTTACCCTGTGATTGTTTTTCCTGTCACATCCATCCTGTACATTATCTCTCTCCTTTGTGGCTATGGGAATCCTTTACATTACCCATTCTGTGTTTTTCTCCTGNACCCCTTCCTATTGGGATTNACANTCTAAACACCCAAGCTTACTGACTAGGNCCCNAGAACGCTGCATAGCTTTTTTCTCTGTTCTTCTCTGGGATGATTGTGTACTGTGATTTACTCAGCTTTGTAATCCTGCCAGCACTGAGGATTTTTTTGCAGGGGAGGGGGCTTCGAAGACACGGTTTCTCTGTGTAACATCCCTGGCTGTCCTAGAACTCACAGAGATCTGCCTGTCTCTGCCTCTTGAGTGCTGGGATTAGAGGCGTGCGCCACCACCACCCGGCAGCACTGAGGACCCTTTTATACAGTGTGTTCAATATTGACTCACTTACACATTCTGTATTTTAAAATGGACTACTTATCACACTTGTTTGTAAATTTTATTTTCTTTTTCTCCATCTTAAGAAATACAACCCTTTTTTTTCTACTGTAAATTTGAGAGTAATTTAACTTGATTTTTGTGGCCAAAAGAGAAAAATCTTAATGGGTATGTATATTAATATTTTTCTATATATTTGAGGCTATTAATAATGACTTTTTCCTTAGACTAAAGACACAAAATGTAAAGAGTTTTGGATACTAATGATCTATGTTTAATTTCTGTACTAAATATCTTATACAGAAAGAAGTAATACTGATTGAAAAAAATGCAACCAATTCAGAATTGTGCTGTTTAGACAGTAAAAGTTTCCAGTATTTTGTGCAGAGTTCTTACAAATAAAATGAACCATGGACAGGATAAGTTCTTTGTAAATGTGAAATGAATGTCCATTCAGTAGAGTATTGTAATTGGTTGAAGGCTAAGCGTTCAGTTGCTGTGTAGGACAGGCAGCAATGGAACCTCAGGCCTGTGCATTTAGCACTCATTGTGTGTTGATAAATGTAAAACGTTTGTATAAATCTCCTGAAGTTGTGCTACAGCCATAGTGTGTGTACTGAAGGCCTGGGTATTTCAACCCGTTACCCTCATGTCAAACATGTTGTGAGTCAGGAGAGTTTGAACTCAGTGAGAGGCATGGAGTGAGAGGGTGGGTTAGCAAAGTCAGCTCTAGTGTAACTTTTTTTTTTATTAATTTATCAGAAGCAACGCTTTGGGAATTTTGTCGAATTTTAAGGATTTTTAAAGAGTTGGCAGCTACCATTGGCAAATTGAGTCACATAAGTAATGTACTTTGGCTCTTCAGTGTCTAAATGAAAATGGGAAGATAAATAGAAGAGCTAGCAATAAAAGAAATGTGTGTCTGCTCCCTTTGACCCTTGTAGGCTGGACAGAGTTGCTACTATGATAAAGAGGGCAGCANAGGCTTGGTTGTCATTCAGGCTTTGGGCTGTAGTGGACTAATGAAGACTTCAGGTGACCATCAGGGCTTGGTGCCTCATGGAGAGGAAGCATTTGAACCTGCATTGGACTTGCTAGCTTAGTGGGTGAGACATTACATGCAGAATGGGAGAGCCTTCATTCTTGGATCAGTCTTGAAGTGGACTTGGTGAGGATTTCTGCTGAACTNCATCCCCCTTTGCAAAGCAGTAAGCTGTAACTAATAAACAGGCCATTTAATAACATGAAGAACTGAACTCTTGAAATTTACATTTAGGCAAAATTAAACATTTGAGAGGTGAGTGTGAGGCATAATCTTGGCAGAAACATTAACGATNAAGCAGGTGTGGGTTAGGTGTTTCATTCGCGACAGTGATTTGTCGTCTGTTTTAAAAAAGTTGGTCCAACTTGAGGGTCCATTCTAAGGCCACTCTAAATATTCTCTGGATAATAGAAAGAAACAAATGAGTAGTTAATTTAGACATTGTCCTAATCTGGCGGTGACCTTGACCTGTCTAAATGTTGTAGTGAAAAAGGATAAAATGGGGAATGTTAAAATATTTTCTTTTTAGAAGCAAAATCTATGACAGATAGGTCAAGAAAGTGCTGGAAACCTGGTTCATTAAAGACAAGAAGATGAAAGGAGATTTCTCCAGTATTTATTGAATTTGGGTAGAAACAAAGGTTGGAGGATGATCTGTGTTAAAGTAGCTGACAGAGAACTTTGAAACTGTTTGCTGTAGAAAAACACACTTACCCTACATCGCAATCCCTCTAGCTTGCGCTGCTGCATGCATCTGCCTTTCCTTTCTCACATGTGCTCTGACTTACTTTATAGCAAATGCATTTTTAAAGTCTCTGGGATGGTTGTTGCCATTAATCAGTTTTGATAAATTTTAATGATATTTTTATTTATTCCCTTTTGCTAGCTGGATTGCCTTTTGCAATTCTTACTTCAAGGCATACCCCCTTTCAACGAGGAATGTTCTGTAATGATGAGTCCATCAAGTACCCTTACAGAGAAGACACCATACCTTATGCGTTATTAGGTGGAATAATCATTCCATTCAGTATTATCGTTGTAAGTTATTAAACCTACTTTTCCAAGTTTATAGCTTACTCTTGTGATGGTTTGTTAATAATTACATGTATATTCCCTCAGGATTTTTTTTTTTAGCTTTAATGGAAGGCTTATTTTATGCAGCTGTTTTAAATGAGGTCCAAAGAGTGGAAAATAGGTAGAGTTCAGTCATAGACTATGTCTATGGCCTTTACATCCAGAAATTGTATTACTTAAACAAACATTTATGTGTTAAAAAAAACATGTGACTTTAGCAACAATATTTATGTAAACACAGTTAAAGGCAGAAAGTATGATCTTAAGAGAAAAGACAACAGCATGTACCTTGTCAGCTTTTGAAGTTAATGTTAAATTAACATTTAATTGATTTGGAAACATTAAAATCATCACAGTATCTGATTAGTAATGAAAATTAATTAATTTATACTTTGTGGTAGACAACTAATAAAAAGAAACCTTNTACTGTATGAATGTTTATTTTGTAAAACTGAGATGTTGGAAAGAAGGATGCTGCTTTGTCAGTTCTGGAGTCTGGCATGTCTTAGCCACTTACATGAAACTGTCCTCAGGATCTGGTGGAGGAATTGCACTGTAACCTACATGATTGTCCTGCAATATGGCAAAGGTTAAAATAATCAGGGATTCCTTTAGTCTGGCCAGCTCTCTACCTGGAGTTTTTACTAGTAAAGTGGAACAAGTTGGTGATGGTTTGTAGGAGGGAGTCATCTTTTTAGACAGGGCCTCCCTGTGTTTCCCAGCATGGGCCAGAACTCTCGTGCTTAGGCACTCCTTCTGTCTCAGCCTCCTGAGTTGCTGGGAAGTCTTTTCTTCTAAAAAAATCTTTTTTACATGAATCTTCCCTGAGCATGGTGGTGCATGCCTATACTTCCAGCACTCAGGAAGCTGATGCAAGAGGATTGTAAGTTCAAGACCAGCTTAGTAGACTACTTAATGAGATTGAATCTTATAAAAACAAATATGCACATACAACGTGGCNGGGGTGTCCTGGGTTTACGGTTGCAAATAGCAGCTGATGTCCNACAAGATTCACGCATTCACATTGAAAGTGCTAGATGTACTGTTCTTTCAGTTCTGNTCTGCCAGTTTAAAGGTGCACAGGTGACACTGTAGGACACCGTGGAGTAGAGGGCTATGGCAGAGCAGGTGCCTTTGTTGTGTGGTGAGGATGTGCCTCCAGGCCCCAACACAACAGTCCAAAATGGGAGTTAGGCTCAGTAACTTGGAGCTTTGAAACAGTGTTTCAGGCTGAAGAGATGGGTCAGTGGTTGCTGCTCTTCCAGAGTATCCAAGTTCAGTTCCCAGCACCTATGGTGATAGCTTATAGCCACCTGTAACTTCAGCCCTGGAGAATCTGACACCCTCTTCTGGCCTGTGTGGGCACCTGCACACATGTGGCATACCTACAGAGACACATGTATACATAAATGAAAATTTAAAAACTTTCAGCACAGTCTTTTAGAAGTTATCTTTTCATTTAGTAAAATGACAAGTGAATTAATATAAATCAAGATCCTTGAAGTNCACATTTTTTTAAAGGTGCTGTAAAAGTAACATCTAATGGACAGGCAAGATGGCTCAGCAAATAAAGGTGCTTGCTGCCAAAGAGGACCTGAGTTCAATCCCTGGGACTCCCATGGTAAAAGGAGAGAGCTGACTCCTGCAAGTTGTTCTTTAACCTCCACTTGCATGTCTATAAACACACACACACACACACACACATACACACACACACACACATGCCCCTTTCCCAAATAAATATATGTAAAACAAAAGTACTATCAGTTCATATTTTCAAATTGGTATTAGCAGAAGCAAACTCTGCTTAGAGCACAGCTTCGTGTACTAATTTAAAATAATTCTGGCTTAGTTATTAATTCAGTTTTTTTCAGGTACTCCTTAGTCAGAGTTGTATAAATTGAATTTTATTTACTAGGAAGTAAATTGTGTGTATGTGTGGGTGGGGGGGTGTAAATCATTAAACAAAAGTCACTGATTCAGACTTTGCACCAAGCCTTTGGCATGATTTGCGGATGATTTGTAGCCACACTGGTGAGAAGTCGGAGAGAACCAAGAGAGAAGGGAGGATTTCAGTACAGAGGAAATGGCCAGTGAGACGTTACAGTAAATGAGGCCAGTAAAATCTGTTCAACCCAATAATTCATTTTTGGTTTTTGGGAAAGAACCAGGAGGAAATAAGGCAGTGGGAGCAAGGAGAGCTGTCTGGGAGGTGCACCAGTAATTTCAAACTTCTTTGGGGCTAGCAGACCCTGAATGAAAGAAAGAGCACTGCAAGGATGCTGTGTAGACAGCATCTTTAGTGGGGACCTAAAAGAGCATAGGCTCAAAGGAATGGATCAGCGATTTAGGAAATTGTTAACTGTGGTTGATATATTGTACACTCTAATAAAGCTTTCCTGGGGTCAGAGAGCAGAACAGCCACTAGATAGACATAGNGGCCAGAAAATGGTGGCACACTCGCCTTTAATCCCAGTACTTGAGATCTCATGTCTTGCTTGGGAAAGACACANGCCTTTAATCCCAGNAAGTGATGGCAGGAAGCAGAAAGGTACATAAGGCGTGAGGACCAGGAACTAGAGGCTTTTTAGCTTTGAGGCTGTTAGTAACAGTTCAGCTGAGATCCATTCAGGTGAGGACTCAGAAGCCTGCAGGCTGAGGAAACAAGATCAGCTGAGGAGTTGGCGAGGTGAGGTTGGCTGTGGCTTGTTCTGTTTCTCTGATCTTTCAGAATTTACCCCAATATCTGGCTCTGGGCTTTTAATTAATAAGACCATTTAGAAATTCTCATTACAGTTAACCTTTATAAGGATTCTGCTTTCACTCCCTGGAACATTCTCTTCAGTGTATTAATAATTTATCTTATCCTTATTTTCTTAAGTAATTGAAACAGGAGAAGTACTTTTGAGTTGTAGGATCAATTAGGCCACAGTTGGCTTAGGTGTAGACTTGACCAAAGATTAAGAACAAGGTATAATGGATCAAAGGTCAAGACAAAGTATCAAAATGAGTTAAAGAATGACTGTCGTATGCAGATCAGCTAGAGAAAAGTTGATTTAGAACTCCATTTGGCTGCTTCTGTCAAAGAGGAGAGCATATAACTTTAAAAAATNATGTGTGCTAACTAAGCACTTGTCAGTGTTGGAGCACCCAGGCCNCCGCAATACAAGTGTTAGATTGTGCTCCTTGTGTAGGTCGGCTGGGAATCTGCCTCATGTTNTGAACACTGGAGAGCTGGTTTTCCTCCATCAGTGGCAGGAGCAGGGTTTGAGTGCCTGCAGCTGGTGCTGAGTGTGACTAGGAAGCTGCGCACCCGATTCTGGAACATAACTGAGTTCTTGAGAACAGCTAGCAGCCGAGCATGGAGGGCCCCACTGCTAAATTGTGGCTGAATGATACACTTGGTGTGTTTCCCACCACCAAAGATCAACTCCACAATGTGNGAGAGAAATCTTTTCTCACTAGCAGCCCATTGGGAATTACCAAAACCCCCTTAATGACCCAAAGAGGCAATATATTCTTTAAACAGGGCCACTGAACATTGGTAAGGTGACCCTTAGCACAATAGTGCAGGTACGATGACCCNGGAAGCCCAGGTTCCTTCTCCTATGACCCAGTCTCAGAAAAAGGGGTTTATGAGTACATTAAGTACAGCTAGACTATTTTTGTGAGGTATAATGTGTTGAAGGAGTTTTGACTTTTACCCCGCTCAGTGCCTTCAGTTACCATTTATTGACACCTCCTGATTTAGGCTCCTGTGTCAAATTTAGCTTTCTACTGAAAAGTTAAGAAACCACCCCAGCTTTACAGAATTCGTTGTCTAATTGGCAAGACTCTTGACTCGGGAATTCTAGGAGCTTTCGAGCCAGATGAGGAAAGAATTGCTGGCAACGGGTCCTTGAGAATCCACTAAGAGGCAGCCATTATTTATCTCACCCATGGCAAGGCTGGCTCCGCATCCAGCCCTTCCCCCATTGGACATGTTTGACTGCTTTGTAAAACTGCTTGTGTAAGTTTAAGGTGAGGTAGAGACGTCAAGTGGGTGTCTCAAGGGGAATTTTACACAGCTCTCCGCCTCCTTCCCACCCAGNAGTTAGCAAGCTTCCTGTTCTCTAAGTGTCTGTGGAGATTGCAGGCCCATAGAATGCATCCTTTCTCTTATTGAAGCGAATAAATGCTAGTATTTATAATGATGCATTCAGTATTTGGATTTCTCAGGATATTGGTGGTGAACCTGTGGAGCTGTTCGACCATAAGCTCACTACACTANTGTGCTGCTCACCACACACAGACTGACCACGATAGCAGTCCACAGCATGCTCATGGGAAGACTTTAACTCCATTTTTATAAAATGGTGAAAAATAAGAGAGGAATCACCTGAAATCACCCTGGGGAAGGAGGAGTCCCAAGTATTTGTTTGGTCTTTTAGTAGGGCTCTTACGAGGAGTCTGGTTTTCTCTGAGCTTTGCAGAAGGTAGAACTTGGAGACTGTGGGGCTGGAGTCCTCTTTTTTAGTCTGACTCAAAGGAATGTTGAGAAAAATGGAGACTGGTAGATTTTAAACATGGTTCTATGAGGAAGATTTTCATTGGGGAGTTTGTGTTTGAGTGAGCCACAGTTGTCTTTTGGGATCTGTCACCGTAGCTGTGGAGCTCAGTTTATTTGAATACAAGAAAAGAATCAGGCTGTTACTTCATAGAGACTGCACACTGCTTTTAGGCTCAGCCGTGGCTTTGTCGGCAGTGCCTGCAACCAACCTGGTGTTTTTGGTTACTTTAGAATCAGACATCCTAAATTGACTATTTTAAAAGGGGAATTAAAACAAAGATCATTGCAACTTAGCATTTGCTTTTCTTTTTGTTTGTTTAAAGTGCTTGATTGTTGTTTGATTATCCTGTTTTTCTTTTTCAGATGATTGCCGGAGAAACTCTGTCTGTTCACTATAATGCCTTGCAATCAAATTCCTTTGTCGGCAATCACTATATAGCCACTGTTTACAAAGCCATCGGAGCCTTTCTGTTTGGAGCGGCAGCCAGCCAGTCCCTGACTGACATTGCCAAGTATTCTGTAGGCAGGCTGCGTCCTCACTTCTTGGCAGTTTGCGACCCAGACTGGTCAAAAATCAACTGCAGTGATGGTTATATTGAGAACTACATATGTCGAGGGGACGCAGACAAAGTCAGGGAAGGCAGGTGAGTGTGTGCTCTCCAACGCTCGTGTCACTTGGAGTAGTATCCCTTGGCTGCAAGGTCTGGATGCCTGGGAGAGGAACTGCCTGCCACTCTGATAAGCTAGGGCAAGCAGAGGAGTGGGTGGAATAATTAACCACCCTTAACCCCAGTCCTCGCTCTTTATTCTACTGTTTAGGCCATGGTGTTTCATTTAGGAGCATTTTACTCAAACTTTGTATTATGATGTATGAAGATGTAAAATGAACCCGGACCATTTACTTCACGGTCAGTAAACTTTTTCTTAAAATGCTGGTTCAAGGGCTTGAGAGATGAGTCAGTGGCCAAACATTTCTTCACTTATAGTAGGATTATATCTTGACAGAGTCATTTTAAGCTGAAAATGTCATAAGTAAAAAGTATATTCAATATACCTACACAGCATAAACATCTGTCACACAGTGAGTACATTAGACTCAGTAGTTAGCTTTCCTTCTTGGTCATGTAGCTGACTGGNAGCTGTGGCTAACCACCAGTGCCTAGGTTCACAGAGTTCTGCACCCCGTATTGTATTTTGGAAAGATCTTTATAAATCCATTTTTAAGATCCAGTTTCTACTCAAATGAGTGTTACTCTCATACTGTAGTGAAGTAAAACAAAGTTGTAAGTTAACAGTCTGTATGTAGTGGCTGAACTACCTCTTAAAATAGCTTTACTGGTATATAATTTGTATACCTGAAATCTCNCCATCCTTAATCAAGGTTCTGAATATTTCTGTCGCATTAGGTTTTCGTCTGAGCCTGTGGCAGTCCTTGGGTCAACTTTCATATTCTCTAGGATGTTGTATGTGAGATCATTCAGTNAGGACTCCGATATATCTTCTGCCTTCTCTTTTTTAACATGTTGGTTTCATGATTCATCCATGTTGTTCTGGGAGATTATTACAGATTGCTGACTCAGTCATCTGAAAGTTGATTGACGTTTAGGTTGTTTCTAATTTGGGACTATGAAAAATAAAGCTTCAGCTGGGCATAGTGGCTCACACCTTTAATCCCAGCTCTTGGGAGGTAGAGTGGGTCAAGGCCAGNCTGGTTTACGTAGTGAGTTCCAGGCCAGCCAGGACTACACAGTGAGAACCCTGTCTCAAGAAAGAAAATAAAATAAGATAAAAGCTGCTATAAACATTTGTGTGCATGTAATATGCCTTTTATTTTACTTGAAGTAGAAATGCTGAGCATACAGTATATGCGTTGTTAACAGTTCTGGGAGGCCACCAAGTGTCCCAGTGGTCGTGGCATTTCTGTATCCTTCCTAGGAATGTGTGAGAGTCCTGGTTACTTCAAGTCCTTGTCATTTGTCATTAGTCTTTCTTGTTTGGGTCATTCCTGTATTTCAGTGGTTTTCATTTGTATTTTGTCTCTAAGTAGTGTTGCTGGGTATCTTCATGTGGCTTTTGTCCTTTCAGTCCTGTCATCTGGGAAATCTCTGCTCAGCTCTTATTGTTGTAAAAAAAAAAATGGGTCCCCTGTTCTCCTGAGTTGTGAATTACTTATTCTAATAAATGGCATTTTGGAGACATGTTTTGACATATTTTCTCTAAATCTGTTGCATGGTTGTCTTTTTTTCTTACTGATAGTCCTTGAAGTATAGAAACATAAACTTTTAAGAGCTTGTTTAGGTGATGTTTGTGTGTATGCACGTGGAGGTCAGAGGTCACCATTGTATGCCTTCTTCATTTACACCCCACCTTGTCTTTTGTGCCAGCGTCTCTGGAGTGTGCTGAGCCGATTCCAGTGGCCCCAGCAATCCTATGGATTATAGGACTCAGGTCCTCATGCTTGAGTGGCAGGCACTGTTCCACCTGAGCCATCTCCCTAAAGTTTCCGTGAAACCCAGTGTGTCGTTTGCTTCCATAGTGTGTGATTTGGGGATCCTAATGAATCTATACCCTCCTGTGCTCTATAAATCCATTTTAAAGCTTAAAACCCACCTACAGTGGGTCCAGCATTTGATTTTATTTTGTGTATAATGTAAGGAAAGAATATTTATTTTTCCCATAGACTATGCACTTTCCAGAGTTATTGAGAAATCCATCTTTGGGGGAAGGGGGTTGAGACAGGGTTTCTCTGTGTAGCCTTNGCTGTCCTGGAACTTGCTCTCGAACTCAGAGAACNGGCTGGCCTCGAACTCTGAGATCNGCTTGCCTCTGTGTTGAGTGTGCACCACCACTGCCAGCCAAATACATCTTTTTTAATTTAAATTTTTAAATTTTTAAAAAAATTTTAAATTTATTTTTAAATTTTACTAGCACTTTGTTGCAAATAAAGCAACTCTATAAATGTGGGTCTGCTGCTGGGTGCTCAGTCTATTTCGTTAATCTGTGTGCTTGTCTCTCTGCCAGTATTATACCATAACAAGCTGTCCTTGTTTGTTGAAGGTCTTTTGTGTCTTGTTTGCTAGAAATTTTCAATGAGGTTGCTTCAAATCTTTACATTTTTGGTGGCTTGTAATCTTTTTAAAAATATTTTTTAATTTATTTTAATTTTCTGAGTTTGAGTGTTTTGCCTGAATGTATGCATGTGCACCATGTTCGTGCCTGGTGCCTGCAGAGGCAGGAGGAGGGTGTCAGATCACTTGGAACTGGAGTTACAGACAGTTGTGAGCTTTCATGTGGGTGCTGGGACTTGAACTTGGGTCATCTGAAAGAGTAGCATGCTCTTAACTGCCGAGCCATCTCTCCAGCCCCCACAGCTATTAATCTTTAACACCGGGTCTCCTAACTCATGAAGATGGTGTTGCTCCATTTATTGAAGTTTTCATTAGTTACCAGTGATTATTTCCTTTTCCATCTCTTTCTACTTTNNATCTCAGGAGCCATGGAGATGTCACAATCAAGAACAGTCTAGGACTGGGGTGTGGCTCACGGGTAGAACTCTAGCCAAGCATGCACAGGCCCTGGTTTGATGACAAGCACCAAACAGAAAGAGAGAACAAAGGGAGGGAAATGAAGTGAACGTTTCTCTTCTTTTCTCCTAGGTTGTCCTTCTACTCGGGCCACTCCTCGTTCTCTATGTACTGCATGCTCTTTACAGCAGTAAGTACTGATGTCTGCAGGGGGCAGGGCCGCCACCACACACCTGCCACACACAGGTGTCCTCCTTCCGTGTGCCATGGAGCAGAAGTAAAGAGGCAGGAAGCTTGCCCCTGCTCAGGAGCTGATATGTGCCCTGTGTGCCGACACTGTTGGGTACAAAGCTTCTGTGCTCTTTGGGCAGGGCACTGGGCTGGGGGCCCAGCAGCTTCACCTTTGCTTCCACACTCTGTCCTCGGAGAAATTTGCTGAGTGGAAGTGAAGGCAGTTGTGGCTCCTGTTGGAGCAGCTGTGTCATCTTCTCATTTTCTGAAACATTTCCTAGAGAATTTGCCCTGGCTAGGTCCAGCTATGAGCCTGTGGGTCAACACACTTGCCATATTCCAAGTCGGCATGGAGGAACTAGAAAAATGGACACCCACNCAGCTCCCTAAACCAGAGATGAGNACNGAAGATTAGTCCTAGACGTTCTAGGACTCTTTAAGTCAGTTTATATAGATGTATTTTACATATATATGCTTATATGCACATATGTATTAATATATTTTTGT
>LZPO01117196.1:0-12617 GCA_001675575.1 Neotoma lepida
ATGTGTATCATATCAATGCATTCAAAAAGGCTATAAAATTTCTGGAAAAATCAAAACCCAAAATTCATTCATTTTCTTTAAATGAGTGTTTCCCAAATCTCTTGACTATTCACCTTCACTTAGTAGAGGTTTTAGACAGCTAAGATTGGAAGGTAATGCTTTCCCATGAAAACTTCAAAGATGTATTGAATTGCCTTTAAATTAACATATTAATATTAATATTATATGTGCTAGGAGCAGATTTTGATAGTGAGGAGTGTGTCCGTAGCAANGTATGTGTTCCTTCAATGTGTGCCTGTTATGTAGAATAAACCATTGCAAATATGTATTATCCTCTTCCAGAGTCATGCACTTGTAGCTGAGAGCCGATGCCAAGATANAGATGGCATTCTGAAGCTTCGTCTACAGTTGGGTGTGATCATGTGATTAGTGTAGAGTNTAGAGAANAGGCGTAATAGATGTGTGTGNCTTCTAACCAGTGCTGCTTGTACAGAGCAAATGATGATAAGGTNCTAGGGTGGTGCGAAAACACAATATGGAAGCAGAAATCTCCTAAATTCCATCGACAGGACTGCCATCTGAGAACCAGGACCAACACTCTATACTGTCACCAGAATGAGTAATGAATTTCTTCAACTCGGAGGTTTATTGAAGGGTTCCCACTCATCTACTTGATGCTTCAATGGGGCATGGCAAGCACGAACAGTTCGGGGGACACTGGAAAATAATGAAGGCTCTGCTACACAGCATCACACCTATGAAGAAAGCAAACAGCGAGTGACTGCAGAGTGGACAGCCAGCAAGTTATTCCTGTTCAGTATTTCTAAGTGACTAAGAACATTTTCATGANAGGTAATCAAAACTAGCCCCAGAATCTGCCTTTATCAATTGTATCAATTTTTTATTTTTTCTACACGATAAAAATTAGTATTGTTTCAGTTCATACATTAATTTTTAGAATTAAATGAAAACACACACACATATAATATATTTACATTCAAACATTCATATATTATTGTTTTGTCATAAATATTTTATATGACCCCCTTCTAAATGCGTAGTATAATTTTATTTCTTCATCTTCACTGTTAGGCATTTCTATGTGACCATCTAAGCCACAGTTTTCAAAGACAATAAATATGAGGAAGCATGGAGATAGTTCTCCTCTGCCTAGTCTGTAGGAAGACAACTTGTGCAGAGTCCCAATTGACTCACACTTGATGTAAAGCACAAATGCAAAGAAATCCATTGTGACTTTCAGTGATTGAAGTGTAATATAACCTCTACCACATCAAGTGACTGTTGGATACAGAATTGGAGTTCTGCCTCAGTGGAATTCTAAACTGCACTGGAATGCTTAGCATGTGGTACTGCTCAAGAGGACAGTCAGAAAACAGCCTACCCCAATAACAACCAGAAACTTCTACTGTGGGCTAGGAAGATGATAACCCATGATATAGAGTTCCAAAGTCTTTATAAACCTGTTGCCTGCAGGAATTTGAAAGACACACAAGACAGTAATAAATTTGGACTTCAAGGAGCAGAGCCTGGAAAACTGTGTCTCAGAGTTCATTTCTTCTACATTTGAAAAGGTATAACAAGAAGGAAAGCAAAGCAAAGCATGAGCTTGTTTGCAAGCAGGAATTACAGGGCATCGACAGTTCAGACATGTAGAACTTCCTTGAATTAGAGAAACAACTATTTCACAATCTCAAGGGCAAAAGATAAAAGCATGGAAAATTTTGAGGGACAAAGGCCTCTTTTAAAAAGCCCATCCAAGGAAGAACAAGTCAATCTATGGTTTTCATCCCCACGTTAAAATCTATTAATTAATTTCAGAGCAAAGCCCCAATTACAATAGTAGCAATCAGCAATTCCTTCTAATGGAGCAATATTGATCAGAAAAAGGGTTGTAAGTCAATAAGTATTTAATGAGAGTGAGATGTGGGGTGGATGAGTCAGAAAGCAAGGAAATATATGCAAGTATTAAAAACTGGGTTGAAAACAAAATAATTTTGAATATTTACATTTACATCTGAGAAATCCACTTAAACAAATAACTACCAGTATAGAGTAAAAGAGAATTTTTCTCTATAATGATCACTGCCTTTCAGTAACTCTCTCTCCCATGTGTGTATGAGTGTGTGTGTGTGTGTGTGTGTGTGTGTGTGTGTGTGTGTGTGTGTGTGTAAAATTGGTTCCTGTATGTGGAAGCCAAAGAACAACTCAAGTGCCATTTCTTAGGCTCTAGCTTTGTTTTTGAGATAATCTTTCTAGAACTAGGTCACTAGGCTACTGGGGTAAGTGGGTCACCCTGTGAGCTTTACTGATCAATCTGTCTCTATCTCCCCAGTGCCTGGATTCCAAATACATGTCACCATGCTGACCTTTTTAAAATGTGGTTTCCCGGAATGAACTAAGGCCCTTGTGCTTGCAAGACAAGCATTTAACTGAGTGAGCTATCCTCCAACCTCAACTTTCCAACTTCTAGAGCTCAGCCAACAGCATCTATTCCAAGTGTGACTTATAAGGAGAATGATGAGAGAGAAAAATGAAGAAGGAAGAACTGGAGACTGCAGAGAAAACTGACAACCGGGTTTCCTGGCCTTTAAGCCTGCTGCCTTGCTTGGGTGAGAGACTTAAATACAACACAAGATTTGGTGATTACAGTTAGCATGGTGTTTAATTATTGAGAAGGCTGATAGATTTTTATTTTTCTTGTATTTAGACTCATAGTAAGATAAGATATATGTGGTATCTTTGATCTGAGTGAATTTCTGTGACCTTTTTTGACAAATATAATGGAAGTGGACAGGACCCAAAGTGTCATGTTGGAGTGGAGAGCNGCCTCATCATTTGCTATGCCTCTTACTTTCTTCTGATGGAAAGTAATAACACAAAACTAGAGCCAACCTGAGCTCTCATCCTTTCATAAGGGTAGAGTAGAAGCCTCTCATGTGCATGAAGCCTGAAAGATAAATTATTGTAATTTTATGGCAGTGGGACGTGGGTATTGTTGCCACAATACAGGCTAGCCAATTTAACTGCTACAGAAAGTCAATACAGTTACAAAGATGCTTATGAAATATCAGGTTAAGACATAGGAAGAATGTAAATGCTATGTTGGGCAGCATTTTTCTAACCGTAGATTGTAACTAACTTATTGGTGAACCACAAAGCAGTTTAGTGGGATTTGGACTCACTTTTTTTCCTAGAAAAGATTAAAAATATCATATAATAAAATTAGGTGTNTGTGCATGAGTGTGTATAACAGAGAAGGNAAGAGAGGTTAATGTCAAGTCTAATGTATTTCTTAATATGAATCGCTATCAAATTTTTGAAAGCTACTGGCCTAATTAGAACACTCCATTGATGAATTTTTCTATCAGTAGTCATTCCCAAAGGGTTTGTGGCACAGTGATTTCAAAAGGTCATGTTCTCAAATTTTTCTGTTCCAACATTTGTTCTTAGAGTTTAGTGAAGAGTTTATCAATTTTTTAATTGAGTTAAGATGAAATTGATAACCAGTACTGGTGATGTATAGAAAGCTATGTCAAATAGCAGCTATGTAGGATGACAGAATTAGCATATATCATGCAGATTTAAAAAATCAGGATAAAGTTAGTGACACTCATGAGCTACTGAATTTGATGTTGTGACAGAAAATATTATAAAATGATAATATGGTATATCTTTGAAGACTTAAAAAGGGGAAAGATGAGATTTTGTCATTAAGTCATGCCAGATGAATACATTATTTTTAATAGTATTCCTGGATATTGGTTTGTAGTTATGTTAAAGACAATGCCAAGATTTCAAAAATTCCTTTGACAGAAATTCTTATACTGACAAAATGAAAAGATATGGCTGAGTTATTTATTACTAGTTAAAGTTTTAATAATGACNATCTCTGAAAGATGTTGCTAACCCTTTAATCTAGAGAAAACCCAGTATCTTTCACATATCTTTCCTACTCAAATCCATGTTCCTTGTTTTCCGTGGAGAGCTTGTATCAATCGGGGGTGACATAAAGTTGAGGTAGATTAGAAAACAAAAGTAGGTTAAAGGCTCGAAGTTAAGAATGTCTTCAGAAGAATAAAATTCTGAGTCTAGCATAAAATCTGCAATTCAATAAATATAATGTCAGTAACTAGGATCTACAGACACAAATGAACTCAGAGTTGACAACATTATAGACATGTAGAGCTACCTATATTTCTGATAGTAAGAAGTGATCAGATAAAACTCCTTTTATATCATTTTGTGGAAAAAAGAAAGTGACTCTNTCTTGTAAGTACCCTTTTTTGTATCAGATCAATGAAGAGAAATTTTGAATAATGAAAAATTTAAATATTTGCCCAATGGCAAAAATCTGGTAAACCATACTACTTAAGATGCAAAATACAGTAAGAATCTGTTCTAGATTCTATTCTATCTTTCTTTTTTTTCTATTCTATCTTTCTATCAGAATAATCCACGTCAAAACTATCATACTATGTGACGTACTTTTGAATTGAGGCAATAAATAAACAATACGGTTCCAAATTGGGAATAACAGCCATGCTGGGAACTTCCCTGACTTGAAAGGTTGGTTGAGAGACCATAACAAATAAGTGTTTGTAGAGGATTTGGATTTATATAGTATGTAAGACATGGAAAAACCAATAATCAAAAGAAATGCTAGCAATATTGGACTTGGAAACCAGAAGTAAATGAACAAAACTGAGCTCTTTTAAAACATTTGAAGCTTCAGCATTGAAGAAGAGAGTTTTCTCATGGTGACCAAGTCAAGAGAGCACATTAATGGTTAGCAGATTTCAATCTCAGTATGAATAGTAATTGTCTAATAATTATGACTATCTGAGTAATAATTGATAGGGTCCCTCTCTGGGTAAATACATCGCTGCACTGTAGTTGTTTATTGCAGGATATATTGTAATATATCAAAGATTTTGTAGAATTTATGTATACGTAATTGAATTTATACTTCAAAGGATTAAGGATTTCAGTTTTGGGATATAAGATTTCAT
Organism: Neotoma lepida; assembly: GCA_001675575.1. Taxonomy (NCBI): domain Eukaryota; kingdom Metazoa; phylum Chordata; class Mammalia; order Rodentia; family Cricetidae; genus Neotoma; species Neotoma lepida. The sequence continues at coordinate 5,031 of LZPO01117196.1, forward strand.
AATAATCTTCCACCTTTGTTCACGCAGCCAACTGTAGGAAATGCAATGGACAACACACACAAATAAAGATATGGAAACAGGAGCATAGAGACTCAGGGAGAATAAGGAATCTGGTGGATCTACAAAAGGGAATAAATAGGGGGCTTTTGTCAAAGAAAAAATATGTGAATATATATACATGAATTTGTAAAAAGAATAATAAATGAAAATGAAGAGGCAAAGTGGTGCGATGTCCTTACTCACGTCTCTGATCCACTGGAGCTCACTGACTTTGCTGTTTGGTTGACTTGTGAGCTCCCCAGTGCAATTCTTAGAAATAATTTACCTCAGGGTTTGTCAAGGGCTTGTGATTTGGGACAGGCTTTAAGGAGGTGAGGCTTTATTCTAGATTGAATGGTGAGAGGAAACTGATAGTTCTATGATCTCCATCTTGATGACTCCTGTCTAGAGGTGGAAAGAGTGTAATGAGTCTGGTTTGTTTCTTAGCAAAGCAGCCACTCTCCTAGCCAGGAGATAATGGTATTTTGTCTATTCCTATGGGAGAGACTCTAGGTTTGTTTTGTCTGTGGGTTAATCATACATGATTACACCATTGTCTTTTATCTGTTTTGAGACCATATCTCACTATATAGCCTAGGCTGACCTTGTTAGGAAATGTTAGCATTCAGACTCATCCCTTGGGGACTCGCCCAGTATCCTGACCATGTCATGTTATATGAAGTTCCCTCTAAGAAAACAAACAAACAAACAAAATCCTCCCTCCTCTCTTCTCTCTCTTCCTTCCTCTCTCTTGCCATGAGGTAGTGCACACCTCCTCTCTCTTTCTTTCCTTTTCTCTTTCTCTTCTTCCTCCTCCTCTTCCCTTCTCCTTTCACCCAATAAGACTTTTCACATGGATGCCATTTCTGCATGGTGTGAGTAACTTTCTGCTGTGCCCCCTTGTCTGCCCCCTGCATCCTGTGTCTCCCTCACCTGCCATGGGGCACCTTGGCTCAAACCCTCCAAGGCCTCTGGTGCGCCATTTTACAAAAGACCTTGAGAATTTCTTGCCCCAGTCTACCAGATTCTGACATTACAGATGTGCATGTCTGGCAGTTTTGTTTTGTTTTTTCTTTCTTGATTCATGACAATCACAGAATGGCCCGATATTGGTACTTTATACAATTGTTTTTGTTTATGGAGAATGAGTTTTTTTTTATTGAAAATAGATTTTTTTCATACAGTATATTCTGATTATGACTTCCTTCCCTAAACTCCTCCCAGATCCTCCCCACTTCCATACTCACTAAATCCATACCCTTTCTCTCTCTCATTAGAATACAAACACACATCTAAAAATAATAGCNAAATGAAGTAAGATAAAATAATAACAATGTTAACTAATTCCTTTGTTGTTTGCCATAGTATCTCCTTCATTGGTCCAGTTGCTCTTGGGTCAATATGCCTTGTTTCCAAATTCCATGGACAAATTGTTCTCTAGTAAAAATGTCATGAGCAGAGACAATGTTTTATTTCTCTGTATATTCCAAAAAGGAGCCTTATGTCTTAGAGTGGACATTCATAACTTCATTACATAATATGTGTGTTTCATGAGACATATTTTGCTATGTGAAAATGGTCTGAAGGCAATGATCACATAGAGCTAACGTCTATTACTGAATGAAGAATGAATTCATTAAGGTGGAGCTAAGACAAATTTCACAGTCTGAAATGTTTTTGTGTCAAATGCTTTGTGAAAAATAGACATTAGGCAAGGCTGGAAAACTATTTGAGTCTTGTATCAAATCCAGTTTTTTTTTTTCAGACACACCTGCCAAAGCATGAATGAAGTAAGTCTAAAAGATGTTGAAGACATTAACACACAAACTTGTGTAAGCAAAGTAATCAGACTTGTGTGCCCAGCTGGTGTATACAAGTTTTGTCTGGTAACTGTGCTTACATCCTTCAATGAGGCATCCTCTCCAGTGAGCTGTCTGCATTGCTGGACTCTCTATTTCTTATGGCATCAGTGCACCTCCAAAAACCCCATAGGAAGGTAGCTGTGGGTGGACTTTCAAATGTCATGCTCAACATTTATCACTCATGTTTTGAAACCTCTTTACATTGTTTCCTGTTCTTTGGAAGTCCAGTCAAACAGTGAGTGAAAGGCACAGGTGTTTCTATTGATCGGCCTCAGTAGGATGTCCTCATTGTTGACGTGGGAAATTCCTCTGGGTTGCTTGTATTCCCTCCCTCACTGTTCCCTCATTTGGTTACTACCTGCTGCTAAGGAGCTCAAGTTTGGGCTCTAACCCATTTTTAAACTAGAAAACATTGTTGAAAGTTCAAGAACACTAGTATAATGTCAAAGGCTTTAAGGGGCCAATTTTGAACATCTGTTGGAGGCCAGAATGATGGGTGAGAAAGCCTGTTCTTAGTCCAAACTAATCACTCTCTTGCAAGATTCCACATAGAGTATTCTGGTTAAAGGGAATCAAGGCCATTGAGAACAATGGACTGAATGGAGAAACATGAATGACAATGAAAGGAGGCCACCTCCTGACTCAAAATACACACCAGAAGACCAGAGAGGAAAATTAACCTGTGTTTAACTCTATTTCAGGATTTTTGAATCCTGGTACATGGGTAAATTTGTTGGGAAAAAAAATCAGTCCTTTCTGTTTAATATATATATATATATATATGTATATTTATATTAATACATATATATATATCTTTGAGGTTATAATATAATTATACCCCTCGCCTTTCTCTAAACCCTCCCATANAATCCCTTTTCAAATTCATGGCCCCTTTTTCTTTAATTGTTGTCACACCCCCACCCCAGCCCATGTACTTTAATACATAAATACAGCTTGCTCAGTTTATTTAATTTTAATTATATATGTATGTTTTCAGAGCTGACCATTTGGCATTGGATAACCAATTGGTGTGCTTTTACTTGGGGAAGACTATTTCTCTGGCTATCAGCATTCCTTAGTTGCTTGTAGTTCTTTGTGTATGGTTGAGGTCCCCTGGGATATCCCCTGTCCATATTAACATGTCTTGCTGTTCTTCATGTTCAGCTCTTTTAGGCAGTCTTATTAGTGAGACATGGGTGTAGCTTCTGACATTTCTATGAGACACAATCTTACAGCAAACTCCCTGTTCTTCTGATCTTACCATCTTTCTGCTCCCTTTTCTGCAATGGTCCCCAAGCATTAGGTGCAGGAGGTATGTGGTAGTTCCACTAGCTATGATGTCTGTGAAACACAACAATAAGCAGCATAGCACTATAACCCTAAAAGCGCAATAGTGCCACACAAACCTTGGCAGTAGACAACAGCTCTCTAAATTGAACTTAAGCCTTGCTCATCAAGAGGGAAACCATCCCTGGAACTGAAACCTAGCTGCTATCCAAAGATAGTGAAGTCATGGGTCTTAGAGGAAAACCTACAACCTCTGCTTTGCTAAACAAGCATAATCTTTAACTACATTCTAAATATTGCCCTTACATCCACAGATAAGTGTAGTTCTCATCCTTCATCAAGGAAACTTCTTTTGCACCAGACAGAGACCATTACAGAAAGCCACAAGGTATCAGAATACAGAGTTGTGGAGACCAGGGCTTTCTGTTTTAAAGCTTAGTCTGGTCTAAAAAACAAAATGAAAGAAAGAAAATGAGAGTTGTTGCTTTAAATAGTGCTTATTCCACTATTATTTAGAAGTCTTTACCCCTCAGAGTCCAATGGCTCCTCTGAGCTTCTCTTCAAGGAGGTTCAAGGTGAGAAAATAAGCCTTAGACAACATTGTGTCAGAGGGACAGCAGCATGGCATTGGCCTATCATTTGTCTATCTGATTGCTGACTACCTTGTGGGAGTTATTTACAAAGGTCTGCATTCCTGATGCTGACTATCTTGGAGTGAGTTACAAAGGTCTGCATTTCTGCTGCTGCAATGGTTCCTGTCTCATTGGAGCAACAGTTCAGCCCTACAGAAGCTTAGGGANCNCTTGAATATTTTATCATATTGTTTTCCTAACCAGGTATAATAATCTCAGCCCTTGCTTCAGGGTCATCTGGCTTCTTTTGGGAGACCTACTGGCNCTCACCACAGAAGAGGCAGGGGGGATATTTGAGTCCCAGCCACACCATGGATTCCAGATCAGTTGGTAAAGGCTGGACTAGAAAATCTTCCTCACACCTAACATGTTATGCAACATTAGTTGAAGTGAGTCTGCACACCTGCTTTTCTAGCCTCACCTCTGTTGGGTGTGGAAAAGAACTCAGCCCAGCCACACTCCTACTATGTCTCTCTCCATAGTTGGCTCAGCAACAAAGAAGTCATCTATTACTATGACTATTTTTAATTTTTGCTTTTAAGCATAAATTGCTTATATATAATGAAGNATTTCATTATAAATACATGGATATAATGTATTTTGATGGTATTGGCCTATACTNCTACTCTCCCTTGTCTCCATCCCACTCATGTTGACTTATTCTTCCCACCTAGTCTGCCTTCTACCTAAATGACTTTTCTTTGTAGCCCAATGAATTTCATTAGGGCTGATTACAGGAGCCAGAATAAGGAGTTATTCACAGGAACATAGGGTCCTTATACACCGCTGAAGAAAATGTTTCTTCCTTCCCCTGAAGCTTTTAACTGCCTGTAGACANTCAGGGAGGGGTGGGGTCTCCTGAGTTGATGGGCCCAATCCTGTATAGGTCATGTGCTGGTAATCATAGCTTCTGTGAGTTCAAGAATGCAATGGCCATGTGGTGCCTGGAAGNCAGTGTTTCACAATGTTCTGTCACTTTCCTCGTCTCTTATGTTCTTTTTGTTCCTTTTTCTAAAATGTTCCTTGGGCATTGGAGGGNATGGCATCAATGTCCCATTTATGGATGAGTATCCAATAATCACTTGGCTTAATTTTTCTTCATATCAATATGTTTTTTGTCCTAAATTCCCCATTATAGATACATATATATATAATATGCTTTATACAGTGGAAGTTGGAAAAGTTCAATAAATTATTTCCATATAAATTTTTACTTTTATATCTATGACACACACACACACACACATATATATATAATATGCTTTATACAGTGGAAGTTGGAAAAGTTCAATAAATTATTTCCATATAAATTTTTACTTTTATATCTATGTTCTTCCCATTGGGGAAAAATGGTTAATATTAAAATGACTATTCTCATTGTTTGATATTCAAGGGGAGATATGAAAAATATGTCTATTTACCTTAGAGAGGTCACTGACAACAAGTCAAGGAAATGATTTCACCCAAGGCTAGATCTAGGATTGTGAACCAGTGAGTTTATTTTAGTTACAGAAATATGGCTGAGGGGTTGCTGATAAGAACATAGATGACATAAAGGCATCTAAATCCCTTAAAAGCACACTCCCAGCACATGTGACAACCCGTGAAAGTTACATCCCTGGAGTTTTCCTTCCAGCTTNTTGTACCTCCCCTTGTAGGAGACTCTTTTGTCCCAGCAACTTTAACTGCTTACATATGTGTGACATATAGGTATCTGCGAATCTGTAAGTTTCCTTTTCTTACTGAGACTTGCAAATGTCATTTATCTCCTGAGTTTTGTGACCTTTCTTTATTTGTTGAATCCTATGAGCCTCCCTTCTTCCTCTAGCATGGAATGCTTAATTCAGGGGTAATAGCTATACAATGGCAGACTATAGTAAGCATATTTTGAAAATAAATTAAAACTGGTTTTTCTAACATTTGCAAAGTTACTATGTGATCTTCACAACAAAACCATTAAATTATTAAATCACTTACTATGTACTTGGCATTGGGCCTTTTACATAATACTTATTGAATTCTTATAATGAACTGGAGAGATATTGATTTTTCCTATTTTTTCTCCACTCAAGAAAGCTGAGGCCTGTAGAATGATGTGACTTATTTGAAATCACACAATTAATAGGTAGATGTACCTGCAGGACTCCTTTGCTGGATTCCTAACAACAAAGATATGTTGTTGATCATTATACTCTATTATTATTACATCTCTCAAAGGACATTTAACTACGCAGAATTTGTAAGAATACACATGTCTGAACTCGATGCAGTGTAACATCTTTGCAGATGGTGACCTAGAATTTGTTAATATGTTCATCCATGTTAAGGCAATAATGAGTGTATGGAGGGATCAATCAGGGGTGTGGGAACATTTTTCAGGACATCTGGGGCCCATCAGCATCAAATCATTTAACAGAGTGCAAACAATTTAACACTGGGAGCCTCTCAATTATCTCCTTGCAAATAAATAAAAGATAAAGAATAAATCTTTACTCTGTGAGAAAGTGAAGTACACTTCTGTGCTGCCTTCCCCAATCTGGCATTCATTAATCAGTGTATGTTCAAAAAATACACACAAACTTTCCTGTCAAATTTTAGGTAAAGATGTCAAAACTATGGGTACTAACACAAGAACAAGAGTCATGGAGTGTGTTGTAGGTGTCCTACTGGTGGTGGCTCCTTTCTGTGGCTCTCCTACTTTTCTGTTTTGTGGACATGCTTATAATGTTAAAGGACTAGGATTTGGAAACTAAATATGTGTTCTCTCTCTCTCTCTCTCTCTCTCTCTCTGTGTGTGTGTGTGTGTGTGTGTGTATCTCTCACTGTGTGTGTGTGTGTGTGTGTGCGTGTTTTCTAACTCTCATTTTCCCACAGCCCCTTCAAATAATGGAAACAATCATCCTCACCATTCTCACAAGGATACATATGACAACAAAAGGAAGGATTGGGAGTTTAATGCCAACCACAAGCAAGCAATATTTACCTTTCTTCAGCTGCTTGCTTCTTCTGCAAATGCTATAATCACTACTTGTTTCCTTTGTCGTGTTTTTGACTCACAAATAAGTTCACTGACATAAAATTCATTGATCCCAGAAATCACAGGCCATGACATGCTATTTCTTGNACATTCATACAGGCGACCTTTGTTAAAGGAAGTACACACATTTTGAGTTCTAGTTACTACTATATTGTTGGTTTTCTTTAATTTTCCTTTAACTTCCCTCTTACTTTATTTCCCTCTGCTCCATNCACCCTACNGCTGCTTCTCTCTCCTTTCCATGTACCTCAGTGTGAATACTTGAAAAAATTCTTTGGACCATCAGAGACTTTTTGTCTTGAGGCAAATATCTCCTGTTAAATAAGGAAAATAAAAACAAAACAGATCACCCTGACCCCGAAATTCCAAACCTACACCATTGAAAGTATGTTTTTTTTAAAAAAGTATTTTGATCATTCTAGGTTTAATAATGATTATTTTTTCAGTCTCGGTAAGTCCTGTGTGTCTAGAAATCCATTCATGTCTCCTACATCACCCAGTCTGATGANANTGACTTTAGGGCTAAAGTAGAGTAATAGTTGTTAATGCATTATAATCTCATTCATTTCTGCAGCTTCTGTGTATTACAAACATCTTCACTCATTATTTAATTAATTCCAGTCTTCTCTCTTAATATGACTAAGGATTGCCAATTTTATTTGTCTTTTCAAAAGAAAATACCCAACTCTTGGTTTGGGTGGACTTTACTGTTTTTCTGCATCTCTGTTTT
>LZPO01117196.1:88241-104911 GCA_001675575.1 Neotoma lepida
ATTTTGTTACTTTGGCATTCCTCGTTATATAAGCCAATATATCATTACCTTTTTACTAAACTAGTTTGAGTTTCTAGATCTAGCAATAAAAAAATCCTAATTACTCCAATGTCATGGTGATTTTAGCTATTGTCCTTGGGAAAATACATTCTTTTACTGTTTTTCAGGAATCTGGGGACTAAGGGACAAAGTGNATTACAAGAGATTGCATGCTTTTACATTTGTAAAGTACTATTGCTAACACAAATCTTAGAGAAAAGATATAGNTTGATGCCCTTATTTTGCCAGTGAAGAAACNGAGGCTCAGAAAGCTGAAGCAATTGGCCTATAAATGGACCACAATTGGGACTAAATCAAGTCCATATTCTCTTTTATATAATAATTTCAGCCAGTTTCTTCCTTGTTTTCCAGGAAGGAAGACTGATAGGATTCAGCCATGTGTATTGGAAGACAGTTCAAGCCAACAAAGAAGACAACGGACTTGGTGTAGAAACATGAGTTTGAATCCCAGCTCAGCTACTTCCTAAGTGAGTTACTGTCTTAGGGTTTCTATTGCTGAGAAGATACACCATGACACTGGCAACTCTGATCAATGAAAACATTTAATTGGGGATGGCTTACTGTTCCTAGTTTCACACCTCCTAATAGTGCCAGTCCCTGTGAATGTATATGGGCCATTTTTTTTTTATTTCAAGCTACCACAGTTACTTCACAGCTCTAACCATGGGTTCTTCACAGTGTCAATAGGATGGCATTACTAAAAGGCTATTGGTGTATGTGTGCCTTCCTCAAATGAAAACCCTAGAGCACATTNCAAACTTTTAACTTNATTCAAAAGACATTCTAAAAACTCATCTTCTGTCACCATCAACACATTTTATTTCTACTTTTGTTAAAGCATATTTTATAACTCATTTGGGGCATCTACTCCTTGAAGAATCTACAGCAGTGTCCTTATGTTTTGTGGTAACTGTTTCATCTTATTCTCAAAGTAGGAAGTACTAGCTAGCTATCCAATACCCATAGGGTATTGGTTCCAATGTATACTGCAGACCAGTAAAAATATACTCTTATTCATAATACCTGCCTGATTTTTCTGATTCATAGTTCCACAGACTGGATCAATTGATACAATTCTATTTTCTCAGCAATGCTAGCACAGTGATTGGTCCTTCATATTTTTTCATAAATTATTTTATTGACTCCTTCTCTATGAAATCAGTTTTATTATTATCCTTATATTTTTAAAGGGAGGATGAATGTAAGCTGTCTCCCTAAAAACCTTCCAAATATTGTGATTGTGTTCATATATCTTAAATTATATCACTATAAAATCATTTCAGGATTTGTATACAAAGAAGGGAAGTAAATATTTCTCTTTTCCACATCAATATCCTTTTNTAGGGCAAATTGCTCCTTCCTAAATGATATCAACAAAATTAACCTCATGGTTTGCTCTTGCCTGTGGAATGTGAACAGAACATGGCACATGCTACTTTCCAGAAGGAGCTTCCAGAACCATCATGGGATTCTGCTTCTTTCCTTTTCCCCTCTATTATGACATAATCCTTATCCTAGACTTCTTGAGTGTATAACAATGTATTCAGAGGACATACATTCACAATGATATCACCTTGTCAGTAGATGAAAAAGTCAAGATATAATAACAAAACTCATCCAAGAGGCAAACAAAAAGACACACAGCTATGAAATTCAATATTTTGTCAATAGTTTGTAATTCTCATTCTCCAATTGATTTTTTGGATTAAAAGATTTTTTTAACAATTATTGCATCTATTTATTTAGTTTGTGTTGTGGGGACAGGGATTCTAGCATAACAAGGTCCACATGACAGTAAGAGGACTACTTGCTGGATGTGGCCCTTTCCCTCNATCATTCTGTGTCAGGGGTCGAACTTAGATCCTCAGGGTTGGCAAGCACCTTTATTCACTGAATCATCTTTCCTGAATTTCAAGATCTTAGATGTCACTGCTAAGTATTTAAAATTTTAGGTTATGGAATAAAAGTGCCTAAACCTTGTTAACTTGAGAGTCCTAGACAGCCATTAGAGTGAAAATGAATCCTAATCCCACANAGACATGTCTAACTACTCTCATACTTTGCCAGACAGAATGACTAAANTTTCCCTTAGGGTCCCTATCACAAACTCCTCCACTGCCCCATCTGTCCATCTTTTGGTGAAGGCATTTTTACAGTGGATCATGGTCAAGAATCTCCACCCAAGTTTTACTTGTTGAGTACCACTCAGATTCTAAAGGGCAGTAGATTTAACATCCAATTTGTATAGTTATTAGTTTCACTTGGAAACCAAGCAATGTATATTTGATTACTCTCTCATCTGCTGTTTGTCTCTTATTAAAAATCAATGAATGAGTACAATGGCTTGCCCCCCAGAATAAAATTGATTTAAAATAGTTGTTGCAGTTTATTTTAAATCTTTCACAAATTGTGTCCCNAGAAGTATACCCTCAAATCAAAATAATGAGTGCTATATAAAACAATTTCCAATGTGACAACTTATTTTTAATCTACCTAGTGTCAAGATACCAACCGTATAACAAACTGTGGATGATTTGTACAGGTCAGGCACATCACGTTCTAATTTGTCTATAGATTATAGCAAGGAAAAAACATGGAATCCTGAAAGATGAAGAGGCACCAACTCTCTGAGCTCCTTTGTTGTATTTATATCTTAAGAAATTGTGTCTTTAGATGCGAATTAAAAATGAGTTGTCAGGCTCCCTTAATAATTAATGTTGAAGTGAGCAACTGTTTCAAGTACACACATTCCATTTAATGTTAAACAGCGTTATATTTACTGTAATTCCACCTTTCATCCTAATGCCAACCTTTAAATCTTTAATGCTTTAATCACACTTCTTTTTCTAACATCCCTTGTGAGTTCCTCAAGCCAATGCCCACTTCTTTGTGATAAGGTGGGCACTTGGTGCTGGGAGGGTCAGTCAGCAGCCACTGTTAATTATTAAGGAAAACAAAACGCAGCTGCTGGAAATCATGTTTGTTCCCAGCAGGGCACACTACCTTTCATCTGCTCTGACACCAAGGCAAATGAAGTCCTAAAAGGGAGATAATGCATTTCAAGAACATGGTCCCACAGAAAATGAAAGAATTTCCTATGAAATTAATGAGCCTAATAATTACCAGATGATGTCTGTATTTGCCTTTCAGTAAAATATCTGCTTTCATTAGAGTTCTGGAAAGGGGAGAAGCCATGGGGTGTGGTCCTAAGAAATAGCCTTCCTGCTGGTTGGAGCCATNTGAAACAGAAACAAGAAGGCACTCTTATAGTTCATAGCCCATGCCCTCCCCCAAATCCCAAGAGACTATTCTTTTTAAGGCTTAACCAGGGTCCTGAATCATTACTTCATCTCTCTGAGCCTTAAGATCCTTACCTTAAGCCAGAGGTTCTCAACCTGTGGGTCGNTACCTCTTTGGGGCTTGAATGACCCTTGCACACTGGAGTCACACATATCAGATATCCTGAATATCAGATATTTGCATTATGATTTTTACAGTAACAAAATTAGAGTTATGAAGAGGCAATGAAAATAATTTTATGGTTGGGGGTTACCATAACATGAATGACTGTATTAAAGGGGTGCAGGATTAGGAAGGTTGAGAACCAAACACAGCATATTCAAAGTTGTATTTTTATTATTTTATGTGTTGGTCTGCATGTATTTTTGTTTGCCACATGTATGACTAGTATGACCACACGTATGACCCAGAGATGCCAGAAGAGGGCATCAGATCCCCAGGAACTAGAGTTAACTGATAGTTATGAGCAACCATGTGAGTGTTGGGAACTGAGCTTGAGCTCTAAGCTGGCTATCTGTAAGAGAAGCAAGTGCTCTCCAGCCCAAACATAGGCTATTTAAAATATTAACAGGCCATGCCTTATTAATCCTCTCAGTGCAATGACNGGCATTTTAACAAATCTCATTCAGTGAGTATCATCAAATCCAGGAGANTTCACAAATGATGGTTTTGCATCTATAAATTAAACTAACCACATAGAAAAAATTTGAAAGTTGTCTTTACTGGGTATTTGAAGAATTATCTTGTCATNTATTCATGAAAACCAGAATAAACCCCACTTTTATGGCANTCACATTGTATTAAGTATTATAAATGATCTAGAGATAATTAGAGTATATACGAGCAATGTACAGGAGATGCACAAATACCATATTACACAAGGCATTTGAGTGTCCACAGATTGAGTGTCAGTGGGGCTCCTCGCAATATTCCTTGATGATACAAAAAGGTAATTATAGTTATTTCATGGCCACTACCATCCTGAGTGTTGGCTGTGTTATCTATATGACCATNATCTGTTAGTTCAGACAGCTACAGTGTGAAGGACAGANCATGTGAACTTGGATCTCTCTGATTAGAGAACTGCATTGAGATTATNTGGTAAGTGTGAATGTAAGTTTCCCACAGGAGGAAAAAAAACAAACACAACAATGATTAATAAATGAATAAAGATTCATGACCTCTCAATAATTATTTTTGCAAATAATATAGTTCCATATATACATTTATCAATCTGTGTCATTGATTTCTTTGAAAATTTTATACATATATTGTGATAATGTTATCAACTTGACAGATTCTAGAATCTCCTGGAAGATGGGCTTTCTGGACTTGCCTATGAGGGATTATCCTTATTCCATTAATTGATGTGTGAAAACATATCTCAACTCTGGATTATTCCCTGGGCATGGGATCCTGGATGCTATAAATGGAGAAGTCAAATGGAACAGTAGTGGGTATCCATCTCTCTCTTCTTTCTGAGTGTGGGTGTGAGATGACCAGCTCCCTCAAACTCCTGTGGCTCTGATTTCTCTGCCTTGATAAACTTTCACATGGAACTGTGAGCCAGAATAAACCTTCTATCTCTTAAGTTGCTTTAGTCAGAGTATTTTATCACAGCAACAAAAGGAGCTAAACTCTGCAAGTAATAAATTTGGGCTCTTCTTAGCCCCTCTCGTAATCACTCCCTCCCCGATTTCCCACAAAAACCCTTCATTCCATCAAGTCCCCTAAGTACTTTGATATATTGTTTTTAATTTTGTGACCCACTGAGTTAAATAATTGGGTAGTTTCATGTGTATGGATCAGAGGGGTTAATAACTAAGGCATAGACAACTTGTTCAAAATGTAAATTTTGATTATAACACAGCAATCACAGAAATTCGAGTGGGGAAGATGGCAGTTTGAGGGATATCAAGACAGGGGAGACTCAGTNAAGAGACACATAGCAGTCCAGCTGGCGTCTCTGCTGCTCTGATATGCCTGCTTTGTACTACAGGAATCCTTTGGCAGCATCAGTGGGTGAAGCACCAGGACCGTCACCCTGAAAATGAATTTATAANAGTACGAAGAGACAGCTGTGCAAAGCCTAGACCTGCTTTTAACAGCTTTTAAGGTTAAGTGAACTTCAGATGGCTTCTGAGAAGGAAGGAACCTTCTATGATCAGACTTNTGGGGTTGGTAGGGGTCCCAGAAGAGTTTAAAGGAAAAAAATAAGATTCTCAACTATTATTGATTCATGAACAATGTTAGAAACTCTCTTGAATCCTATGGATATTTTCTGGAGAGAAGACATATTTATATACTCAGGTTAGGAATCACATGGGATTTTACTTCGTACCAGTGATTTTTAAGTACATAGTTTAAGTTAAGTTAGTTGAAGCTAAAATCCCAAATGGCTGTAACCTTTGCACTATCCTCTGTGCTGAGGCTTCCCTGATGATGAGTGTTAGCAGTGATGTGCTCAACAACTAACTGATCACAAGGTATCAGGGGGTGTCCAGAGCAGAGTGTACACCCAGAATTCATGACCTGCATTGGCTGCTGCAGAGTATGTGGCACAGGCTAAGAGGGTTCCTAAGAGAACCCCTTAGGAGCTNTGTCCTCTCATATAAAACACTACCAATCACATATTGTACATANATCTTTTTTTTGTTTGTTTTGTTTTTATTTTTGTTTTTCAAGACAGGGTTTCTCTGTCTAACAGTCCTGGCTGTCCTGGAACTTGCTTTGNAGACNGGGTTGACCTTGAACTCACAGAGATCCACCTGCCTCTGCCTTCCAAGTGCTGGGATTAAAAGCNTGCGCCANCACCGCATGGCTAGATATATCTTATTTTATTATCTTAGTTAGAGTTTCTAGTGCTNTGAAGAGACACCATGACTATGGCAACTCTTACAGTGAAAAACACTTAATTGGGGCTGGCTTACAGTTTCAGAGGTGTAGTCCATTTTCATCATGGTGAGAAGCATAGCGGCATGCAGGCAGGCANGGCGCTGGAGAATAGCTGAGAGTTCTACATCTGGATCCGCAGGCAGCAGGAAGAGAGAGTGACACACTTTCTCTAACAAGGCCACACCTCCTAATAGTGTCATTCCCTATGGACCTATGGGAGCCATTTTTATTCAAAACACCATATCTATATTATCCACATACAATTAGGTAAATAATTTTGTAAAGTATAAGTTACTATGATGCAATACCTTCTTCAGAAGAAAGAGAAAAGACAAAATATTAACATTTTGTATTATTTCAGATAACAATTATCATGTTCAATAATAATTCTATTTTATATTTAAAGAAATACACATTGTAAATATTTAAGAAAANGATCCTCACTATTATCCTAAAATTGTTAACATATTTCTTTCTCTGTGCTACAATGAAAGCCAAATGCCCTACCCCTGATCTACTGCCTGAGAACTTCCTTTGTTAAAGCTGTATTTGGAGAAGGTTGTGGGAGTTTGTTTGTGGTGCTGGATATGTACCTCAGAATCCTCCAAATTCAAAGTAGTTTCTCTACTGCTGAGCTGCATTCCCAGCTACAGTGATTAAATAAATGGCTGAGGTATGGGTATTTCTTAAGGGAGATCTCCCTTGCTGATTTTAGGCTGATATTGTCTAAAAAATGAAAAGACTGCACCAGTCAGCTTCATTCTCTCAGCTGTAGAAAAAGGCNTATGACCACACAGTGGGGACAAAGGTTAGTTGCTGAAGCTGTGATCTGATTCAGACATACGTGGTTTGAATCTCACATCCACCACTTACAAAGTGCCTGCCCTTGGCCAAGTTAGCTCACGGTCCCATTTGCTTCACCAATAAAAGGGATAGACTATTCACCAATAGTCTGTTCTATAGATTGAATAAGACGTGCATGTAAAGTGTAGCATAGGTTCACATAAGCCATCTGTGCTTGTTATTATTTTTTTTCTGTCTTTTATCATGCATCCATTGCACACCTTTAGGTTTCCTTTTGCTACTTAGCTGAAGTGAAATTCCAGGAGTGTTAAGCCCTTATGAGACATATTGTCTTTCTGAATCTTTATCCTTTTTTGTACTACAGCTTTAGTCATTTACTCTACTTCCACACATACCATACACTTATGGCATATCATGATTTAATCAAGGCACTGAGACAAAGCAAAAAACACTAGTGATTTCCTGATGCAAGATGCTACCAAGGCCTCAGAGGAGGAATAAAGAAGGCACAGGTTCCTTAGCTGGGGTAGATAAAGGGTGGCATTTCACATAAGAGGCAAAACAGGTGTGCAGATAACCACAAGCAAGGTCACTGGAATTGGAGCCAATGACAAAGGCCAGACAAGACTCAAGAATCTGGACAATAAACTGAAAGAGAGGAGGAATTACTGATATGGGGAGGATGATGTGACTTTTCCTCGGCTGATGTGAATTAACATCTATTTGTCCCAGACAGACAAAAGAAACACACAAGTCTAACTTAGGAAACGAGTGAGTTTATTGGGGTTAATTACAGGAGCATGGAGGACTCAAAAACAGTTACATCACGAAGCAGCCCATTCCAGCATCCCTGGAGCTTCCTGTAATTTGTAGGCATCTGGGCTTTGGATACTCTCTCGTTGTCCCAACTATTTTACTGCTTGTGTGTGGTGGGGGGGTAGGAAGCTTGTGAATCTTTTACGTTTCAGAAATTTTTTGAGTCTATGAGATTTATTTGCTTCCTGAGCCCTGTGTGTTTTGTTTGGTTTCTGGGTCTTAACAGCCTCCCTTTTCTTTCTAGGAAGGAATTTTTCAGTTCAGACAAAGAGATGCTTAACAGGGAGAGAGATGATGTAAGAAAATTGAAGAGCAGAGGGTGACTCTCCAAGGTAAGGGCAGAATCCTAGCGGGAGGGCACACCCGGCCTTTAACTAAAGCTATCCATGTGTGTGAGATTGAGGGGAAGAATCCAGCTTGAGAAGTGNAGGATGTTAAATTATTCTTCCCACCCAACACAGTTCATATAGAAAATTTGAAGTGTAGACCTGTTAGTTTTAGTTGCTGTGATAAAATCCCATAAGCCAGGTGATTTGAAATGACAGAAACATTCTCTCACAGCCTTGAAGACTAGAAGTCTGAGACCAGTGCTGACTGGACCACATACACTCTGAAGTCTTGAGAGGAGACTCCTTGCTTACTTTTCCTAACCTCTGTGAGTTTTCAGAAACGTTGGCATTTCCAAGTATGCAAATGCAACATTCTAATCTGTGCCTCTGCCTTCCTTTGGCTTTCTTCCTCTGTCCTGTGCCTCTGTGTCATAGCTTCTTCATCTTTGTGTAGATCCCAGTCACTAAGATAAAGCTCACTCTAACCTAAGATCAATTTATTTTAACTTTAATATGACTCAAAAAATTTCTATATTGCAAAATGAAGTCACATTCACAAGTTTTAGTGCATGTGAATTCTGAAAGTACACTATCCCAGCCAGTATTACCTTGACAATCTTATTCAGCTATGATAAAGAATGAAACATTGTCACTTGTGAAAATATGGATGGACCTGAAGATCACTATGTGAGGTGAAACAAACCAGGGGCAGAAAGACTAGCATCATGTAATCATATATACATGCAATGCTAATTGCTAATGTACATGATTTTAAAATGTTACATTCATAGAATGTGAGAGTAAAGTGGTGTTGACCACAGCCATGGAGAGTAGAATGGCAAGAGAAATGGAGAAAGGTTGACCATTGGATACTAAGTTATTGTGAGACACAAGTAAGGAGCTGTGGTGTGGGCTTTTACAGTAGGGTGACTATAGATAACAATTACATACTACAGCTATTTTTAAAAAAATTAAAAGATAGGATGGATATTGAATATTTTCATAATTAAGAAATAATAATCATTAAGGAGGCAGATATATTTAACCAGATGTAAATATTATTCAGTGTCTGCCCATATCTGAAATGACAGAGCCCTATATATGTATACATGCATGTGCACACACACATACACACACACACACACACACAAGTTAAAAAATTTAAAGGTAAAAGCAATATCATCTCATGTGTCTCATTGGTAGCTTCTCAGAACCGTAAGAAAATTTTAGCATTCTGTGTCCATNCCCCTTGCCCAGACCTGAAAGTGCCCAGGAAAGAGCATCTCAAGAGTCCTTACAAAACCCCAGAACAATAGAAAAACACTAGAGGCTTGACCAAAGCTAGCCTGTCCATTTAAATGATGGAAAGGAGAGATTGGAGTTAAACACAGGATTAAGGTTATAAACTGAATGGAACTAATTTTTTTTTAAATAACGCATAGTGGCTAAATAGCTTGAAATTGCTTCAAACAAGGTAAAAATTAGACTCAATGTGATAATTTAGAGAATGGTATTGGTAAATAAAATTTATATCTATATTTTGTTATATGAGTAATGAAATTGTTAGTTGGGACATATCTGATGGATGTCAAATGAAGATCGAGCTTCATTGACAAATCCATGAGGGATGGAAGAAGGAGATTGTGGTGATTTGAAAGAAAAATGGCCCCCAAAGAGAGTGGCACTACTAGAAGGTATGGCATTCATTGTTGGAGGAAGTGTGTCCCTATGGGAGTGGGCTTTGAGTTCTTTTTCTCAAGCTTCACTCAGTGTGATAGTCAGTTGGTTTTCTGTTGTCTGTAATATGTAGCACTCTCAGCTCCAGAACTACATCTGCCTGCACACTACTATGCTCCCCATCATGGTCATAATGGCCTGAACCTCTGAAACTGTAAGAAGGCCACCCCAATTAAATGTTTTCTTTATATGAGTTGCCATGGTCATGGTGTCTCTTCACAGCAATAAAAACCCAAACTATGACAGAAGTTGGTACCAGAGACTGGGGTATTGCTCTGATAGACCTGACCATGTTTTTGTTTGGAGTAATATGGGCTTTGGTACTCTGGGTTAGAAAAGTAGTTGAATGCTTTAAGGACTTTTTAATGGGGAAATCTAGTAGGAACATGGAAGACACTGGTGCTGATAATGATTTTAAATTTAAATTTCAATTTAAAATGTTGGGAGCTGGCTCAAGAGGTTTCAGCAAAGAATTTTAGTATGTTGCCTAGAAATAGTTCTTGTGATATTTTGGTGAGAGTGGTTGCCTTTTGCCCTTGTCTGAAGAGTCTGCCTAAGGCTAGAGTTTTAGATTAATTCCATTGGCAGAAGATCTCAAAACGACCTAGTATAGACTCTGTTGTGTGGATATTAGTGGTAACTCTAATGAAGATTTATAATGAAAAGGAGCAAGTTGAACAGGGTAAATTATGAAATGTAAATTTTAAGGAAAAAAAGAGCACCAGGAAGTGGAATGGAACTAAATACTATGTTGAAGGAGATAAATGGATTAAAAAATGGAAAATAGGGAGTAGTAACCTCAGAGCAAAATCCCACCCAGTTAAGTTTCCAACTTGTGAAAAAGAACTAAAGAAAAGCTTAGAGCTGTGTGTGATGGGGCACACATTTAATCCCAACACTGAGAATGCAGAGGCTGGTTGATCCCTGAGTTTGAGGCCAGCCTGGTCTATGGAGCAAGTTTCAGGAGAGCCAAGCCAAGCAATGAAGCCACAGAAAGCTGGTGAAGATGTAATTGAATGAGGGCACCATGTTCCAGCCCCAGCAAGCTGCAGAACTTGGCAGCTTTGGCCACGTGGTTCTGGCTTTATAGTTGAGGATAGAAGATATGGGTTATAAATTTTTCCTCTGTACCTAAAGAAAGCTGCTGAGGCCGGGCAAGTATCAGGGGTGTCCCTGAATGGAGGGCTTGAGAGACCATTGCATGAAGCTGTGAAGGTGAAGCCTGGATTGCCTTGGAGAATCCAAGATGTTTGAGATACCAGAGTTGTGGGATACCTCCTGAGTAAAGCTGCTAACACAGAGTGGAACCAGCCCACGACAAAGACAAGAGTGTTGTAGTAAACAAAGCTGAACAGACTTGGAGATGTGGAGAGGGTTTGACATCAGACATGGAGATNCAGAGTTTGTAGTTTGCCCAGTTGGTTTTGGTCTTACTTTTGTCCAGTATTTCCTCGCTATGTTCTCTTCTCTGTATTTTTGAATGGTAATGTATATCCTGTGACATTACATGTTAAAAGTATGTGATCTGAATTTTGATTTTGATTTTTACAGCACAATTACAGTTAAGAGATTGCCATGTGTCTCAGAAGAGACTTTGGACTTTCAAACAAGTTTGAGACTGTATAGACCGTGGAGACCTTTGAAGTTTGCTGAATGCATTTTTTGCGTTATGATATGGCTATAAGCCTTTGGGGGCCAGGGAGTAGAATGTGGTAGTTTGAAAAAAAATGGGCCCCAAAGGGAGTGGCACTACTAGGAGGTGTGGCCTTGCTGGAGGAAGTGTGTCACTGTGGGCGTGGGCTTTAGGTCTTTTTCTGGTTTCACTCAGTGTGACAGTCAGTTGACTTCCTGTTACCTGCAAGATGCAGCATGCTCAGCTCCAGCATCACATCTGCCGGCATCTGCCATGCTCCCCTCCCTATCATGATCATAATGGAGTGAANCTCTGAAACTGTAAGCAAGCCATCCCTATTAAATGTTTTCTTTATATGAGTTACCATGGTCATGGTGTCTCTTTACAGTAATAAAAACCAAAGTAAAACAGAAGCAATGTAATACAACATGTCTGCTAGGCAGGACCACCCCAAAATATAGTCAGAATTTCACAGAGCAAGAAAGTAAGAGAATTCTTATGTTCTAAGAGCCAGAACAAACCCCAGAAGACATGTATCACACTGACCTCCTTCTCAAGGTCTGCCTCTTCCTTGATTTTTTTTTCACCATCTGCAAAAGGATATAAGCTTTACACAATTGTACTCTCTTTTCCTCCTCAAAGCATCCCCTCTGTCTGATACAGCCATGGCAGTTTCTGGTCAAGTCTTTTAAAAATACTCAGGGTCACTTTTCAAGTTCCTCACCCCACCTTACTTCCAGTCAAGCAAATTCCCCTAAGATGCTCAGTGAATGCAGAATAGGAACTAAACATCAAACAAGAAAACTGGAAAGTGGAAAAAGAACACTAGAGTTGCTGGAAATGGAGAAACTTTATTTTTTTTTTAGTATCATTTCAATGCCCTTTGGTCTTCTGAGCAGGTATTCCAAGCACACTGTTTGAACTACGGTTCACCGGNAGGTACATTTTTAAAAGTCTGTTTTCCAGCATTATCATGCCAGCTGGAGTTACTTATTTCATTCTAACTCAGTAGGAATCCACAGGCTGCATAAAAATACATTAAGGAATATTTATACGATGGCAAGCAGGACCAAATACATGAGAAAGAATAATATTGTGCATTGCTCATTATAAACATGATCATTTTGTGTATGTAACGGATGTGTTGTTAAAGCACAGTGGGTTGTTTGAAGTTTACAAGTTTGTTATGGATTGATTTATTCATGAAATGCTTTGTTTCTATGACAACTTTATTGGTTTGCCTGTGGTCTAAATACATATAGGCATGGCAGGAATTCCACGGTACAAAACAAATTACACACTCCCTTCTGAATCACTTGCTGCCTTTAGGGAGTGTAGCAAAAGAATTTCCAACCAGGACAGACATCACCATACGCAGAGCGAGCATTAGAGAGATCACATAATAAGAGGAAAGAGGCTTTTAAAAAAGAACAACTTAAAAGTCTCCAATGGCCTCCAACTCCATAACATAAGGGAAGATGGAAATGAGCAACACAACGCTCAATGTAAGATAAGAGAAATATAATCTACCCACAATGCATGAGGTTCTTTATTTAAGCAAAAACATTGATCAAAGACTCACAATTCCTGCTATAAATAATGTCCCTTGAAGAATACCATTAATATTCACAACAGTTGTGTAACTACAAAAGAAACTCAGAATTGTTTAGAAGGAATAATGGATTTTGGAAGATAAAAGGAAAAGGTGAAAGGGAGGAAGGGAGGGAGGGAGATTTTTGTGGACCAGGGATAATCAAGGAGGGAATGGCTTCCAGTTATCTAGTGAAACTGAAGTCAGGGAAATTGTACCAGAGGGGGTGTAGACTTTGTGAACGCTAGAGAAGAGAGAGAAGAATCCAAATTATAATCTTCACATTACCACGGAAGTAAATGCCTAACCAGTCAGAGGAGAAAGATTAAAAAGTAAAATCGTTATTTTTTATAAAGTCAGAGAACACTATGCTATGTAGTGAGAACAGTCTTAAACAGAGTGAAATGATATGAATACAGTTGAAAAATATATACAAAAGACATACTATTCCCAGCCATAATACACACACACACACACACACACACACACACACACACACACACACACACACGTACACATCCCATGTGTTCACACATATGTATGGAAGCAAGAAGTTGACATCAGATGTCTTCTTCAATTGCTCTCTGTCTCACTTTTGTGACAGTGTTTCTCTGAACCTGGAGTTCACCCATTGGCTTGTCTGGCTGGCCACTAACTCTCATGATCTTCCTTTCTGTGCCTCCCTTGCACTATACTTAAAGCAAACACCATTACATTTGGCTTTTTACATGTGTCCTGGGAATTTAAACTTAGCACTTTACCAGCCATGCCATCTTTCCAGTCCCTTATGCTTTNGTCAAAACTGCCTTGAGTTTCCTGCTCTTATTTTCATTTCTACAGATACTGTAAGAATGTGGTGATAAATGAACAGGATGGAATATGAGAGCAACTTTTGCAATTACTTCATCTCTAAGTGCTTGAGTTCTTGCTCATGGGCTGGATTAAACAACTGATTGTGGACCATCTAACCTTATAGCCATGGCAGATTAAGTCAGAGGTGAACATCTGAGTTAGGAGAATCAAGCCGTTTACTTGTAAGTAATTCATTTGTTTTAATAATGGAATGCTGGAAGGAATAGTATGCAAAATGAATGGCCACATCATAAGAAGTTCTGACTGGAAGGGAAGAAGGAAAGGCAAAAGGGAGAAAAGCAGGAAAGCATGGCGCAGGCATCATCAGCACATTGCTTAGATGTAACTGCCTTAACTCATTAATCTAAAGGTCTATAATAATACCACTTTAAGGCAATGCAAATGGCAGGGACCTCAAGATGAGATTTATATACTTCATATACCCTACAGGGCAAAAAAGTCTATCTGCTATTTTTAATATTGTCCACTTCAGTAAATTTGGAAGATGAAACATCTTCCTAAAAATTTAGTATTAAGCCGGGCAGTGGTGGCACACGCCTTTAATCCCAGCACTCGGGAGGCAGAGGCAAGTGGATCTCTGTGAGTTCGAGGCCAGCCTGGGCTACTGAGTGATTTCCAGGAAAGGCACCAAAGCTACACAGAGAAACCCTGTCTCAAAAAACAAACAAAAAAATAAAAATAAAAACTAAAACAAAACAAAACAAAAATTAAAAATTTAGTATTAAAATTCAATGTACTTATATTTCAGTTTGTACAAGTTGGACTTAGATGGTTGAATCAAGAATACATCCAATCCACTTTTGATAACTGAATATCCTATGTATTGACTTTAGGTTTCTATAGTTCACAGCAGTATTATGAGGGGCTTACANGTAAGACCCATATGAATTTGTCACTGCTGTGTATATAATATAAAGAAATTGATGCTAATATACATCATTGTTCTCTTCAAACTTCTAAATTTAAGCAGAAATCAGGAAACATATTCAAAATGATACTTAACCAAAGTCAATTTTGTGTTCACTTCACTGCTGTGGTGATCTGAACAAGAATGGACCCTTTTCCTCTCTTCATACCCTGTATCCCCCACACACTCTTCCCAAGTCCCCTCCCACACTCTTAAGTTGATAAACTTTTTATTTAATTATTATTGTTACAAACACATATACATATTTCTATATATCTGTATTCACATACACATACACACATATATAAAACATAATATATATAACACACATATATATAACATAAATACAACCTGCTGAATCCAGTTTTGTTGACCTGTGTATGGTTTTAAATCTGACCACTCTGCATTGATAAGCCAACAAAGTCTGCTGTGAACTGGTTCTCCTAGAAATGGCTGCATAAACAGTACTGGAAGGATGGCATTATCAATGGACATGTTAATACGAAAGGGGACATTTTACAGGGTCCCACACTTAGGCAACTAGTGACTCCAGAGAGAAGGAGACTTAGCCTCTCCCAGGGATGAGCCTCCTGGCTGTCATTCAGCACAGAATAGCCAGCCTTTAAATAATATACACACTATCAACAAAAATCATATTACTTTGGAGAGAGGGGTTTTCATTGGCTTAGAGCTTGACAATAAAACTCAACCAGCCTGNCAGCAAGCCCAAGAGGTCTACCTGTCCCTGTCTCCTCACTCCTTTGATTGTAGGAACATTCCACTATGCCAAGGGTATGTGTGGTTTTTATCAGTGAGATTATGTATTGACCTGGGATCCTTTATTTAAATGCTTCTTGTCAGCAATTGTCACCAGCCTTGAGATTCTGTCCAAATCTCTGTCTTTGAAGTGTCAGCTTGGGACCTGCATNTTGGTCTTTTCTGGCCATTTTCAGCTCTTCCAGGGTATGGAAGACCTGATAGTCCACATCTTGGAGCTTCTGCTGAAATGGATAGGCCAGATGCTGTTGCTCAAATGCCTTCCACAGATTATGGTCACGGATTATGGTACCACCCTGGAGGTACAGGCGCCTCACTGTGTAAGCAGCTCATGTGTAGAAGCAGTCCTCATTACAGACAGACAGCTCTTTTTGTTTGGCCAGCTTTATTGTATCCACCTATCCAGGGATTTTCAGTTTTCAGGACTTTTTGAAAAAGGCTGAGGACTGATAGGCATCATGGGTCTTCCACGCTGCCAGACAGGGGAAAGGGATGGGTTTGCTTAGAGATTTTTGTTTGTTTGTTTTCTGTTTTGTTTTGTTGTTTTCCACTTCCTGATACGTCCTAAGGANCAAATTTGGGTCTTCCAAGGCAAGCACTGTACTGCCGGAACAAACTCTTTAGCACCCCCTTTCCCTGCATGTTCACAAGGAAATGTGTCCTGATACATAACCAACAATGGCATCGCAGATCCACAGACTCTATTCATGTCCTGATTTGGGGAGGCCAAATCCGTGCAATGGAGTATGCAGCATTCCAGTTTATTGCAGTTATGTCTGCACAAAGGTCACCCAGATACGAGTAGACCAGATGAGTAAATAAATATGATTGTCTTCTGAGGATTTGAAAAAAAAAGGAAACAGAAGAAAATGGAATCCTCTTACAGGAGGCTCCTGCAGAGTTCCCAGGGGAATTTGTACCATAGGAACATCTTGTCTACCTCCACTT
>LZPO01117197.1:31562-45192 GCA_001675575.1 Neotoma lepida
GGGCGGGAGGAGGGAGGAGAGGGGGATCTGAGGTTGGTATGTAAAAGGAGTGGAAGATCTTTTTAATGTAAAAATAAATAAATAAACTAAAAAAAATTAGATGGAAAAACTTAACACAGCACAAGAAATAGTTTTGCACATAAAATATATATTCATCTGAATATTGATTAAAATGATTACATTTGTAAAATAGAGTTACATAGTGGTATGTCTTTGAAATAAATGGTGGAAGATATGCATACATTGGGACTTCCAAATAGAGTAGAACATGTGAAGCATTTAAGCATTGGTGGCTGGATACTAATACTAGTAGATGATTAGCATAACAAGAAAATATCAAAATGTCCTCTTCTAAACTTAACACCACCAAGAAGAGAACAACATCAATCAAAGCAACAAAAACAAAGTAACCATATCATCTGTGGCATCTTCAGGAGGATATGCAGTAATCTGAACATTGTTCCAAGGATGGGCTGGTGTCTGTGGCTTTGTTAACCTCACAGGTTGGTATTTGGCCATTCAGGTCTGGGCACTAAGATTAGGACCACTCCATTTCTGATCTTCTGATGAATGCCCTGAAGACTGATGACTGGTGTTCCAGCCTCTCCTTGCTACTCTTAAGTTCTAAGACCTCAACCTGAGGGGAGGAATGTTACATTGATGAGCTTGAGGATATCCAAGGCCTCTTTGTCCACATTATGTAAATGTGATATCTCTTTAAGCAGAGTGGGAATGTTGGACAACTGCTTGTTCAGAAGGTAAAACCAGAGGCCTTTTGGATAAGATGTTAGTATAGACATCTTACATAATGGGAAAGGAAGGTCTGAAGTTCTGTTGGCCAGAGGTGGAGTTGGATACTCCAATAGTCAGGAAGAGTATATGTGAGAAATGCTTGGTCAACGGGAGCACTATTGATAGCCTTGTATTCAGACCTTGAATGCCCCCCAATCAGAGATGTATGACTAGGGATCAATGTGTCAGAGGTGAGAAGTCTGAGGTTTGTCAAAAGGCATGGGGAAGAAATGAGAACACAGGAGCTCTGGAGAAGATCCAAGGCCCCCAGGGTCAGAGGGGAAATGTTTGAGGGCATCTTGGACATAGAGTAGAAATCTGGGGCCTCTTTATAGAGATAGCCTAGCGTGTTGGGCTGGGTAGTGGTGGAAATGTGCATACTCACTCCTTGACATGAGATCAAGGTCCCAGCTCACCTCCTGCAGTGGAGCACATTCCAGGTACTGCCTTATCAGCTTCCAGATCTTCTTTGGAGACTCGAACATCTGTCCACTGTAGTGAATGTGTGGCAGATCAGACAGCAGTGTGAGATTTTGTCCAAAAGTCTCCACGATAGTCTCAAGCTGATTCAAGAGTATGTTCAGTTGCTCAAGTGTAGGTACGAATGATGGAGACCACATTATATTGTTTTCTGCCTTAAGGCAGTGGGCTTTGGTTCTAGATTCTACTTGCTAATCTTGGGCTCTGATACTTTAAGACTAGTTGGTCTGGCGAAGTCATTGGGTAAAGAAAATCATGTTCTAGAACCCTACATTTGTGTGAGGAATGTCTGAGGCCCATGAATAAGAGGAGAACAAGGTGAGGCCCTCCTTGGGCAAAAGGGCATATTTGAAGACAACTTGGGCAGAAAGAGAAGATCTGAGGCCCCCTGGTAAAAGAGAGACAGTTAGATTGATATTCCTTTGGTTACAATGGAATGATCTGTGGCTCGATTCCATAGACCTAGTAAGTCCACTCCCACAGCGGGCATACTCAGTTCTGAGAACCCTTTGAATATTGGTGGACTGTAGCTCTATATTAGAACAGGCAGGTCTGAGAAACATTTGGTCAGAAGTCAAATAGTTGGGGTGTACTTGGGGGAGAGGTGGCTGGATACTTCAGTAAGAAAGGATACTCTCAGAATTCTTTGGGTAGGTGGGGCATATCCAATTTCCCAGTGGGCAGAAGAGGAATTTCTGCTATCACTTTGGGAGCAGATGAAAGATCCAAGACTGTAGTTTGTAAATATACGGTTAGTTCAGTTATTATATTTTTATCAAAGTAGCTTTATTTACAAGCAACTTACAGACCAGGGGTGAAGGTAGCAAGGACGAACACGAAAGCAATCCAGCTATGAATTCTCTGTCTTCTAAGGTCACAGCAGCGAACAGCTAGACGGCAAGAGAGAGGTGATCCCAAAATGCTCCCTGTCAAGCAAGCAGGTGAGATGAGAAGAGAGGGAGCTCATGTAGCTGCCTCGATTTTTCAAGGGGCTCAGGTTTTTGGCCATGCCCTTAAAAGGGAGGTGCTGGCCACCTAGCTGAAGCCAAAATAACCATCCACTACACAAGACCCTCTAATATAGAAGGATGAGATAGGAACTCCCCAGGACCGGATGGAATAGTCTCAACCCTCTATGGTTCCTGCATCAGCTCCTATCTCCAGGTTTCTACTCTGCCTGAGTTTCTGTCCTGACTTCCTACAATGATGAACAGTGCTGTGGAAATATAATTATAACAAACCCTTTCTTCTCCAAGTTTCTTTGCTCATGGTGTTTCATCACAGCAATAGTAACCCTAAGACAACCTTTAATCCTAAAGTCTTCAATTTATCCTCAGGCAAATTTTTAGCACAAGGGAAAAAAGTAGCCACATTCTTTGCCAAACTATCACAACAATGTCTCTTAGCCACTTACTAATATTCTTCCCCTCTGAAGGTTCTTGAGCAGGGACATCATAATCTGTATTGCTCTCAGCACCAGGTCGTCCATGCTCCAACTAATATAGCCCATTAAGCCCTGCTTAAATCCTTCTACTGCTCTCCTAATCCAAAGTCCCAAAGTCCATATTCAGCACACAAGAGGAATGATCAGGCCTGTCACAGCAGTGCTCTGTTCCCTCATATGGACTTGTGTCTTAGTCTGTGTTCTATTGCTGTGAACAAACACCATAACCAAGGCAGCTCCTTTAAAAGAAAACATTTAATTAGGGCTTGCTTGCAGGTTCATAGGTCTAGTCCATTTTCATCATGGTGGGGAGTATGGAAGCATACATGCAGATATGGTGCTGGAGAAGTACCTGAGAGTCCTACAACTGGATCTGCAGACAGGAGGAAGAGAGAGACTCTGGATTGGAATAGGATTCTGAAACCTGAAATCCTCCCCCTACAGTGACACACTTCCTCCCACAAGGCCATACCTCTTAATCCTTTCAAATAGTGCCATTCTCTGGTGACCAACTATTCAAATCTATGAGCCATGGGAGCTCATTCAAAATCATCACACCCATAGACGTAAATAATTTAAAAAATAAAATCCCTATTCTTGTGGAATGGGATAGCATACAACTTTAATCCCTGTACTTGAACACAGAGGCAGGTGAATCTTTAAGTGTTTGAGGCCAGCCTGCTCTACAGAGAATACATTTTACAACCAATTTCAATGAGGGATTTTTTAAAAGTGTGAAGGAAGCTATTGTGACCTATGGAATATATTCAACTTTTGTAAAACAAATGTTAATTCATGGTCCACCTCCAATCATGTCATTCCAGATGATTGGAAATAATTAATTTCAGCTGTGCTAGAATACAGCCAGCAATTGCAATGGAAAACCTGGCTGAGGGAGGAAGCTAGGAGTCTGGAACAGCAAGGGAAAATCAGAGGTTTTCAAGTCTCCCAGGATCAAATCCTGAGGGAGGGAGAATTTGCTGATAGGAAAATACAATCCTCCTATGATGAGCCCACAATATCCCTATGCCGTACAGCAGCTCTAAATGCTTGGGAAAAAATTCCAGAACCAGGAAAACCAACTGAGGTGTACTCAAAGATATTTCAGGGTCTGAGAGAAGAACCCTTCACTGATTTCCTACAAAGACTGACCACAGCTGTAAACAAAGCTGTGTCAGATAAAGATTTAAGACAAATATTAACTGAGTCTTTGGCATTTAATAGTGCTAATACAGAATGCAAAAGAATACTCATGCCATTGAAGGTCAGAGCAGCTCCTGTGGAAGAACGGATCCAATATACTAATGGTGTTGAGTCTCTTAAACAAGGTAATGAGGCTTGGAGAGGACAAGCAATTTCCAGAGGTGGAAGAAGGCCCCAGTACACCAAATGTTTTAGATGTGGTACACCAGGCCATATTAGTAGGAACTGTAAATGGGGTGCTCCTACAAGTAATACTCCTTCTAGAAATAATCAAAACAGGAGACCCCAACCCTCTGGATTATGTAAAAGATGTGGCAAAGGCTGACATTGGACAAATGAATGCAGATCAGTAATAGATATACAAGGCAACCCCTTACTGGCAGGAAATACCTCAGGGAGCCTCTTGCAGGCCCCCAAATCAAACATGGTCCAAACATTTCCAGCAACTGTGGAGGAAATTCTTCTCCAGGACAAATAAATAAGCCAATGCCTAATGTAAAGAACAGTACTGCACTGGATGATAGAAGAACTCTGATAGATGAATCAAAAGTTCCAAAGAACACAATAAAATGAATATTTTGGCAGACTTCCATAAATGAACAAAGGTCAAAGCTTAAAATTCAGTTTAATGGGAGGATGCTGGAGGGTATGGATATGACTATAATTACACCAAAATCATGGCATCCAAACTGGCCTCTTAAAGAAGTAGACATTCAGCTCTTAGGGATTGGAACCCTATCTCAGATAAAGCAGAGTTTAAGATGGGTTGAATGATAGGTTCAGAAGGACAGAGAATAAGGCTGAAGCCATATGTGGCAAATGTAGCAGTAAATCTTTGGGGCTGAGATCTATTACAGCAGTGGAATACCAGGTCAAAATTCCTACAGTCTCAAAAAGGGAATACAGACCAATACATGTTTCTCAGAATAATATTATAACATACTATAAAAAACAGTCACCAATCGATCATGCTGTTGAACTCTTAAAAGTACCAACAGCCCTACTTTTAAAATGGCTAACTGATAAACCTGTCTGAGTTGGACAATGGCCTTTGACAAAAGAGAAGCTACAAGCTTTAGAACAGCTGGTTCAAGAGCAGTTAAATGCTCAATCCATTGAAGAATCTAACAGCCCTTGGAATTCTCCTGTATTTGTTATTTTTAAAAAAAGCTGGTAAATGGAGAATGGTAACAGACTTGAGAGCAATTAACAAAGTAATTCAACCGATGGGCTCTCTTCAATCTGGAATTCCTTTGCCTACTTTGTTACTCAAAGAATGGCATCTTATAGTCATTTATTTAAAAGATTGTTTCTTCTCAATACCCTTACAAGAAAAAGACAGAGAAAGATTTGCCTTCATGGTGCCACTTACAATAATTCTCAACCAGTCAAGAGATCAATGGACAGTCCTCCCACAGGGAATGTTAAATAGCCCAACCCTGTGCCAATACTTTGTACAACAGCCATTGGAAGTAATACGTAAATAATTCCCTAAATCTATAATTTATCATTACACGGACAATATTTTACCAGCTGATTCAAACACAGATAACATAGAAAGAATGTTTGAAGAAGTAAAGAAAATTTTGCCTTGTTGGGGACTACAAATTGCTCCCGAAAAGATACAAAGAGGAGATTCTATTAATTACTTAGGATATAAAATAGGTCTACAAAAAATCAGATCCCAAAAGGTGCAAATTAGGAGAGATCAATTACAGACTCTTAATGACATTCAAGTTTATTTGGAGACATTTTCCATCTACAAACTGTCATTGGGGTAAAAAATGGTGAACTGTGTAATCTGTTCAAAACCTTAAAAGGTGACAAAGGCCTAAATAGTCCAAGAGAATTATCAGCTGAAGCTGAGAGAGAATTGGCTTTATTGGAACAGAAAGTACAAGAGGGATATGTAGATGGGGCCCCACCACCACCACCACCACCACCACCACCACCACCACCACCACAACAACAACAACAACAACAACAACAACTCTATTCAGTCCAGAATGATGCCATGGTTCCTAAGAACATTGATCATGATCAACCTCAGACTAAAAACTCTTCAGGACAGTCTTTAGATGAGATGGTCCATCACACTATAGTTCTATCCAGAATATCAGACAATCTTAGCCATTCCTGAGATTAGCCACATACTCTATGGATAGCCCTCTTGAGATTCATAATCCAAGTTCTTTACAGCACATCACAGAGATGCTGTCACCCCTTTAACAGCAGGAAGCAATTGTAAGAAAGTGATGCCCTTCTCCCAAATGTTTCATTTTCTCAGGATTAGGAATGGATGGTTGTAGGGTGGAGGTGGAACAATAAAATTTTGGGTTCAATATTTTCTTTTAGAAAAGGAAATGGGGAGTGGATAGGTATAGGATTTTAAGATAAATTATTGTATTTACTAGTAAATCAATTCAGTAAAATAATCAGCCTTAGAAAATTTACACAGATATTTGTATATTGATACAAATGAAAACTATTTTTATATTCCTATTTTAAGATAATTTGTATAGTGATCCAAATACAGAACTATTTTGGTTGTAATGTACATATATTTCTACCTCTATTTGAAATATTTTCTATATTGATACAAGTGTAAAATTATATTTGCCATACTGTATGTAAGTCTATCTCTGTTTAGGATATTTTGTATATTGATATATATTCATGATCATTGTTTTATTGCATATTGCACTATACATACATTCCTACCTCTGGTTAAGCTATTTTGTATATTGTCACAATCTTGAGTTCATTGTCCTTATGGTACATCTGCTTACAGACTGTTTATTTTGTTATGTGAAGCTTTGGTCCTTAAGTTATTTTAGTAGAGAAGACTTACAGAATTATAGTCACTCATGCTTGTCATTTCTATAGTTACATTAGTTAGATACTCCAGACTTACAGAAACATACGTCAGATGGATAGGTAGTCTTCAAACACTTCATAGACCTAGAGAATATGGCATTTAAAGATTTTTTTTTTGGTTTTTTCAAGACAGGGTTTCTCTGTGTAGCTTTGGTGGTGCCTTTCCTAGAACTCACTCGGTAGCCCAGGCTGGCCTCGAACTCACAGAGATCCGCCTGCCTCTGCCTCCCGAGTGCTGGGATTAAAGGCGTGCGCCACCACCGCCCGGCTCATTTAAAGGTTTTAATAACTTAGAATTCCGTTGACATGGGACACGAATGCTCCTGGCAGCACTAATCTGATCCCGAGAGAATGTTGGGCTTCTGAGACATTTCCATTTGGAAGTTTCTCTTATTCTTGGTGCAAAAATGGCCTATCGGGCAAAGAACTGCCTGTGCCTTGACCACTGAGAGTATGAATACTGTCCCGCTGATATGAGCAGGACACAAAGAAAAATAGCTATTGAACTCTGCCAAGATAGCGTAATGTAGTCTTTCAAAAAACCTGCTTCTGAAAATGGTCTGACAGATACTCTAGGCCTGTGGCCAACCTGAATGCACCAATGATACAAAGAGATTCTAGGTGACTGTCCAGACTGCCAGCTGTCTCTGTCTACTCTCACAAGACTCGTGAAAGTTGCTTGTGACTTTTTCCCGTTTTTCAGGTGTTATTATATTCCTTCTCAGTTCTTTGATGGAGTTGAAGACTAGTTACAATTACAAACTTCATATATCGCAGCTAGAATGTATTAAATATTAGATTCAAGTTTTCCAGGATAGGACATCTTTTGGAATGAGCTCTATGACATGCCATTTACTTATGCTCCAAACTCCTATAGATCTTAGTATGTGTTGCTTGTCTGGTGCTATTCATGTTGATATTGTTCATTATCTCTTATTCTTTCTGAATAATATTTGGTAATTATTCCTATTGTAAATAGTTTATATTAGGTTAGAACTTTCCTATTTAGAAAAGAAGGGGGAGATGTAGTGGATACCTGTTTTGGCTTTTGGCCATGCGACTTCCCCTATAGTGACAACAGGTGACCACGACATCTGCCTAAGACCTCCCCCTAGGGCGTGGTTCATGGGGAGCCCCTTAAAAACTAGGGATGCCTATGTGACTGCCGTGCTCCTGCTGCTTTGGATCAATTGCAGTCTCGGAAGCCAGACTGAAGACTGAAGCAGATTTTTCTGCTGGATCATGTTGCTCTCATTTCCATTCCTGTGCTTGCTCCCTCCCTCTTTCTGTAAGTTGTTCCTGAAATAAAGCTATTTGTTAATCTATAACTAATTGGGCTGGCCATATAATTAATTTTACATACATACCCTTCAATCACTGAGTTGAAGAAATCCACTCAAAGGTGATATTGACCTGAAGGGCTCCTCCTTGATGCCTAGATCTCATAGTGTTGGAAGGTGCCGTGCAGGCTTCTGGGGGAGAAAAGCTACCAGCAGTTCTACTGTAAAGCCCATGCAACACAGTCCCTGCTGTAGAGAGAACATGAAGTTCAGCAGTGATCACCCAGCCAAGATATGCTCAATGGTGAAGTACTGGCACTTGTGCCATGAGGTAACCAACACATGTCTGGTTGGACCTAAGGAAGGAACTTGTGCCTGGTGTTGTAAACCTATCCAAGAACACACAACATAAATATACATGGAATAATCAAGAAATTTAAAAATAAACAGAAAGAAAATGAAACAGTCATCCAAGAGTATAGTGAAATGGAAATAAAGGTTCAACAAAGACAAGGTAGACTTGGTTTTCTGTGCTTAAAATCATCACCTTCAGAAATGGAAGCTCTTGGGTTTGAGTTCAGTCAGGGTTACTCAGGGAAATCTCAAGAAAAATAAAATAGAAAAAAGAAGAAAAGAAGTATAAAAAATTCTTTGAAATCAATTGTTTCTTAGCCAAACAGTGAAATGTTAAGCAGGTCCAGGAAACGCCTTAGATTACTGTTTAAAAGACATTCAGCTGAATCTGGATGTAGTGCATCACTCCTGTAATTCCAGCATTTGGGAGATTCAGGCAGGAAGATTGTGGCAAGTTGGAGGCCAGCCTGGGCAACACAGTGAGACCTTAGAGGAGAGAAAGAAAAGTCACTCACCTGAGCCAAGAAGTAGATGTAGGAGAAAAGGGTAAAAATATCAGGGAGCAAATGGCACATCTGAGGAAAGTACCACTTGAGTGTTTTCCCCAACACAAAATCAGAGGATGGCCATCTTGCCATCCCAAACTTCAGCCCAGGAACATGTCTAGAGGGAGAAAGGGGACCTGCTCCCTGTGCTTGCCAAAGCTAGTGGTAACATGTATGATAATATGCATATTTTAATGCACAAATGTTCCCATTCCATTTGTTGATTAATACTGACACAAAATTTCTCTGAAAATACTAAATTTATGAAAAGAAAAAAAATGCAGAAACTTTCACTTGAAAAATGTATGAGATATACTTGAAGTGATATATTGTTTGGTAAAAAGGAAGACATACATATGTGCCTAATTTAGATTTCAGTGTTAGGTTGGCTAGAAGTAGAGAGAGATTATGTCAGAATTTGAGATATCTCAGAATGGTTGCCTGGCGATGCCGAGGAGATGGTTAGAGTGGGGGCCCAGGCTCAGGGCCTGGTAGGCAATGGGGCAGGTGGCATGGAATGTTTCTCCTTTTGATGTGTCCTTGTCCCCACATTCTGTTCCTGGACAACCTGCCTTTTCAGCAGAGGTTGTGGATGAATGCCACCTCCTAGTGATACTCAGTGTGCAAATGTGCTCCAGCATCCACTTGAACAGAGATGGCTAGGTACCTGAAGGCCCTGGCTTGTGTCTAAGGAAAGAAGAATCAAAGGTATTAACAGCTCTTCTCATCTCCTATCACACCCCCTGCTCAGGCTTGAAAAACTGGAGGCCTCACAAATGAATACACCTGTCTGTGCTTTGCCCTATATTCATGCCAGAGCTTCATTCTGATAGGGGTAAAAGGACTAGTGTTAGCCCTAGCGTCCGAGAGAGAAGGCTGCTCTATTCCCTTGTGGCATCTGCCCAACTTTTCTTATGCCTTGAGCTCTCAGCT
Organism: Neotoma lepida; assembly: GCA_001675575.1. Classification (NCBI taxonomy): domain Eukaryota; kingdom Metazoa; phylum Chordata; class Mammalia; order Rodentia; family Cricetidae; genus Neotoma; species Neotoma lepida. The sequence continues at coordinate 41,471 of LZPO01117197.1, forward strand.
ACCACCATCCCTCTCTCCTACCAGGGTCTTCCTGGGTTGGTTTTGGAGGTAGGTCTCTTTCAACTGGAAACTTGCTTGTGGTCTGCGTCCCAAATGATTGCACAGCCATGGCAGGCCTGACAGCTGTACTGGTTATCCTGGGGGGGAGGGGTCAAGTAGAAAGTTCCTAAATATCTGAGCAGGCCCCAGTAAGAATGTCCTGGCAGGTGAGTGAGGAGGCGTGGTTCAGGGCCTTGTTTTATTTCCAAGGTTCTTTCACCTGTGGTCCTGAATGGCATGTGGTTTTGTATGTGTTCCCATGCCTATGTGCCTGTGTGCATTTTTATGCATATGTGCAGGGTTTTGCACAGTGCATGGGAGTCTAGGTAATCTGTATGTCAGCTATACAGGAAGCTAGGTCTCAGAGAGCCAAGAAGCAAGGGCATCAAAGGCACAGAGTGTAGCATTTAGGGTAGACAGCTCAGAGTAGACACTGGGAAGGACAGGTTGTTTGGTAGGGTAAGCCATGTAGGGCCCAATCTCTCTGAAGGAGCCAAGGTGAGCACAAGGTCTGGCCTTGTCCTGGAGTGTGTGTATATGCCTGTGGCTTAGCTGAGCAGGCCAACTGCACACCAGCACTATGAACTGTGTCAGTTTCTGTCCTTGGAAGTTGCCAGCATGATATCTCTGATAACAGGCCTGGGCCCAGGCAGTTCTCTTTCCAGCACCAGAGTGGATGCCTCCATGACTGTTAGGCCAGAGGGAGAATTGGAATGCAATGACGGTGTTGTCTCAGAGAGAGAACAACACCATGTTCTCTTTCTAGGGTAAAGACAGAAATTTTGAGAAGTGTGAAGGTATAATTCTGGAGGCTTAGTCCTCAAGGGTAGGAAGGCTTCATATGGGCCAAGAAAGCTTTACCCATGTGAGCATTGTAATCCCTTGGTAATCAGATAGGCTCTCATGCCCTGGATAGAGTGGCTAAGATTCTAGATATAAAAAAGTAGTGAGGGAGAGGGAGTTAGAAGTAGAGGCAGAGATAGACAGACAGAGAGTTAGAAGTAGAGGCAGAGATAGACAAACAGAGGAAGAAAGAAGACAGGGAGAGAAAGAGCAGAAACTGACAGATAGATGGATAGACAGATAAATAGATAGATATAGAGAATCTCTGTTTATTTTATGTGTGTTTTGGTGTTGATGTGGTGGGTGATTTTTTTAGTTTGTGGATATGTTTCACGCAGCCTGGTGGCAAAACCCATTTTCTCATTTGACTGCACTATGGACTCTTATCACTTGTCCATGGACTCAGAAGAGAATGGATGAAGGCACTAGGTTAGTTTCCTGTGAGGATTCCTCAACATTGGTGGGGGAGGGACCTGAGGGAAGCATAGGGATATGCTGTAGGCATCCTCCTGTGATAGGTAAGAACTGTGTTTTCTGCCTTGTGTTAGGTGCTCATGGGTCCACTTGATTCACTTCAGAGAGCTCTGAGTTACATCATATGTGCCTACTCCCTGCCATGGGTAGGTGGGTATCCACAGAGAACACAACAAGTTTCAAGATTGAGAGTAACTTGGGGACTTTAGAGAAAGGAAAATGAGCCAAGTATCCTGAGTCTTCATGTTGATTGATGTGGGGGATGGTGGTGGAGGTTGGCAGGGAGAGGAGAGAGATTGTAACAAAGCTGAAGATAGCTCAGAATGGTTGCCTGGTGATGCCTAAGAGATGGTTAGGGTGGGGGCCTGTGTCCAGGATGTGACAGGCGAGGAACAGGGGGGATGGAATGTTGTTCTTTTGGGGTTCAGGGTGTGGTAGGCTAGGAACAGGGGGGATGGAATGTTGTTCTTTTGGGGTTCGGGGTGTGGTAGGCTAGGAACAGGGGGGATGGGACATTATTCTTTTGATATGTGCATGTCCTTATGTCAGGGTCCTGAGCATCCACCCTTTTCAGCAGAGGTTGTGGATGGATGCTGCCCCCTTGTGGTACCCAGTGTGGAAGATGTGCTTCAACATCTATCTGAACCCAGATAGCTGGGTGCCTGGAGGCTCTGGACTGGGTCCATGGAAAGAAGAATCAAAGATATTAGCAACTCTTCTCAGCTCTTATCTTACTCCTGGCTCAGGCTTGAAAAACTGGAGCCCTTACAAGTGAATACAGCTGCCTGTGCTTTGCCCGGTGTCCATGCCAGAGCTGCATTCTGACAGGGGTGAAGACATTACTATCTTTGGGGTCTGAGTGATGAGGCTAGGCCTCTCCCTTGTGACATCTTCCCAAAGTTCTTTATGCCCTGAGCTATTAGCCACCACCATCCCTCTGTCTCCTAGCACAGGGTCCACCTGGAAGGGTTTTAGAGGTAGGCCTCCTTCAACTGAAAGTTTTCTGGGGTCTGAGTTACAAATACTTGCACACCCATGACAAGTGTGGTAGCTGTACTAGTTGCTGGGGTGGGAGGGGTCAAGTAGACAGCTCCAAGTTCTCTGGTCAGGCCCCAGTAAGAATGCCCTGGCTGGTGAGTGAGAGGGCAGGGCTCAGGGCCTCACATCCATGATTTTGTTTCTGAGGATCCTGCACTATGGTCCTGATTGGCATAGGCTTCTGTGTATGTGCCTGTGCATGTGCATGTGTGTCTGTGTGTATTTTTATACATGTGTGCCTGTGTTTTCACATGTGCATATGTATCTAGAATAATCTGTGTCTGTTAGCTGTACAGTGAGCTAGGCCTCAGAGAGACAAGAAGGAAGGCCACAGGGGACACAGAGTGTAGCATTTAGGGTGGACAGCTTATTGACACTGGGAAGGACAAGTTGTTTTGCAGAGTAAGCCATGTAGGTGTAATACTACAGAAGGAGCCTTGGTGGGTACAATGTCTGGACTTATCCCTAGGTATCTGATATATATGTAGCTTAGCCAATCACAAATTGCATGGCATTAGTAAGAATGGTAACAAGACCCGTGGTTGGGAGTTGCTGGCATGAACCTCTGTGATCTCAGAGCATGCCCACTTCAAGGGTGCTCCATTTCCAGTATCATTAGGCTGCCTCAAGGACTGTCAGTTAAGAGCGTTACAAAGCAATGATGGGACTGTCTCCAGGAGGCAGAGTGTTCTTTTTCTATGGTCAAGCACAGAAACTCTGGGCAGTGTGGAGGTAAAACTCTGGAGTCTTGGTTCTCAAGGGAAGGAAGGCTTACTGTGGGTAGAAGAAGTAATTATCCAAGTGAACATGGTAAATCCCCTGTTAATAAGACAGGTCCTTCTTGGATAGAGTGGCTATTACTGTATATATGAAAGAGGGGAGAGGTAGTTAAAGGAGATAGACAGAGACAGAGAGAGACAGAGAGGGAGGGATGGAGGAATAGAGAGACAGAGGCACAGAGAGGGAGGGAGAGAGGGGGAGAATAAGTTCATCTACATGGGTGGTATTATTGCTGTAGTATGTGCTTTTAATTTGGGAGGGTTTTTTGCCTGCAGCCTGGTGGCAAAACACATTCACTCATGGGACTGCACTAGACTCTTGTCCCTGGTCTGTGGGAGAGAATGGATGTAAGTACCATTCAGGTCATAAAACTCAGCACCTAGGCAGCATCACCAGCCAAAATTACAATGAAGATCTAATCCATCAACATCCATAGTTCTGGGAAAGTCTCTAAATTTACTAACCTTGCTTTTTGGCTTCTATAGTTCTGCTTCTGGCTAACTGTTCTTGTTACCTGAAGTATGTCAACCCAGAACATGTTTTTTTTT
>LZPO01117197.1:57330-71980 GCA_001675575.1 Neotoma lepida
AAAAATCTGGAAATTCCTTTTAAGAATTATTCTGGCCTTTGGGAAACAGGGAAAATGTGGGAAATCAGACTCTATGTCACAGGAAGGGATACTAGGGATAGAGTTAACCATTTCCAGCCAGAAATCGGCCAGGATTGCTGGTTATGTTTAGACACTTGGGCGTTGGACTAATAAGCCCATTAACTGACAAAACTCACTGTGTCTGGGAGCAGCCTAAATTAACATTAGAGGACGTACAAGGGACTGAAATTTGTCTACTAGCTAAAACCTTTAACCTAGGCATGTCACCTTCTGATGCCTGCTATTCTGCCTAACGGGTTAATTCATCTTGATAACAGCAATATTACCGGGCACCCAAGAGTACTTGGTGTGCATGTACTAATGGTTTGACTAAATGTGCCTCTTCTGATGCTTTCCAAACTAAGTAGATGGGTTGATCAGGACCTAGAAATACTAAAAATTTCAGTTTCTGAATTAAAACATCATTTAGATTCCTTTACAGAAATGGTCCTACAAAATTGGAGAGGATTAGACTTACTTCTCATGGATAAAGGAAGCTATATATGGCTTTGGGAAAAACCTCTTGTTTCTATGCTAATTGATCAGGAGTAAGAAAAACAAGAAATCATGTCATGGTTGGAAACAAACAAATAAAAACTCAAAAAAGAGAGACAAAGACATTAGTCAGATAATTGGTACTAGTCTGTCTCCGTTCTCTTGGTCACCCTGGCTAACTACTCTACTATCAGCACTAGCTGGGCCTTTAATTCTCATTCTGATTGGATTACCATTGGGGCCATGCATCTTAAACTGTATAGTCAATTATCTATCAATTAAGTAAAATTAATAGTCCTTAACCAACTACACTACTTTAGAGCAGGATTAATCCACAATTTGACTCATTCACTAAGACCAGTGGGGAATGTAACAGGGTTCCAGACTTAGTAGACCCCCAGAACTTAGCACAACTGACGTCATGATAGAAGTACCATTCAGACCATGAAATTCAGCATGTAGACAGTATCTCTTGTTAAAACAAAAACAAAAATTCAATCCATCAAAGTCCATAGTTCTAGGAAAGTCTCTAAATGTACTAACCTTGCTTTTTGGCTTCTGTAGTTCTGCTTCTGGCTAACTATTCTTGTTAATTGAAGTATGTCAACCCAGGACATGGTTTGGGGGCTTAAAAGCTCACCTCGAGAATGGTTCGGGGCTATACTGTGATCCTGAATACTAGTTAGTTGCCACCTGGCTAACAAAGGCTTTCTATTGGCTTAAACCCATGTCTGAGCAGTCTTCTCTGGTGAATATCCCACAATAGAAAGACCTTTCTGAATAGGACTTGATTTGCCCCAAAATTAACACTGAGTAGGACTTCATAGAAGTATTTTAGCTTCTGGGCAGCTAAACAAATAGTCAATCAGGTGAAGAGGAAGCCCAAGTAACATGAGAAATTTTCTCCCAGTTATTCTTTGTATAGAGGATTAATATCTAGAATATATATTGAACTTAAAAAAACGGCAAAAGACCCAAATGACACATTCAAAAATTGGGCCTAGGAATTTGAAGAAGAGTGGAGAGGGGTATATGGGAGATTTGTAAGGAGGAAAGAGAAGGGACAAATGTTGGAATTATATTGTAATCTGAAAAATTTTTAAAAAATGAGCCTGGGATCTGAACAGGGAGACCTTAAATGCTGAAAAAATGTCCAAGAATAACTAAAAAAAAATGTTCATTGTCCCCAGTAATTAGGGAAAAGCAAACCAAAACAACTTTAAGAGTTCATCTATCTTATCCCAGTTAGAATGGCAAAGATGAACAAACAATGGAGTGCTGGAGGGATGTGGAGTAAAGGGAGCCCTCACTCACTGTTGTTGGGATTGCAAACCGGTGGAGCCACTCTGGAAATCAGTTTGGAGAAGTCTCAAAAAGCTAAAAATAAATCTTTCAGATGACCCAGCTATACCACTCCTTGGTGTATGTCCAAAGGGCTCGACATCCTTATCCACAGATACTTTCTTAGCCATGTTCATTGCTGGTCTATTTACAGTAGCTAAGAAATTGAAACAACGTACATGTTCTACAAGTGACAAATGGATAATGGAAATGTAGTACATATACACTTAGTGATCATTTCAAAATAAAGTCCAACTTTTGGTTTGGCAATGCAGTTGTTTTTCAGTATGCTTTGATAGCATTACCTCAAAATCTGCAACTAAAACAATAAACATAGTAAGCCATATGGACTTCAAGACAAAAATTACACATTTATCTCGATAAATACAGAAAAGCCTTTGTCAAAATCTAACATGCCTTCATGGTAAAATTCCTCAGGAATGTAGGACTAGAGGGATCATACCAAACATAATAAAAGTTGTGTATGAGAAACCCATAGCTGAAATCCTAAATGGAGAAAAACTTAAAACAATCCCATTTAAGTCAAGAATGAGACATAGATGTCCACTATTACCACTTCCTTTTAGTCCTGTGCCCAGAATCCTGGTATGGGGACAAGGGCATATCAAAAGAAGAACATTCCATAACTCCTGCCACCATGTCTGTCAAGTCCTGGTATTGGGCTCTCAAACTATCCACCTCCTACACATAGCCAGGCATCCACTGAGAGCTATCTTGAAGTCTGACAAAATCTCTCTCCTCTCCCAGTAAACTACTGCACCCCAATCAGCAGGAAGCCTCAGGATACTTACCTCACTTTCCTTTCTTCAAAGTCCCCAAGTCATTCTCAGACTTGTGCCTTTTTGAGTCCTCTGTAAACATCCACCTACCTGTGGTCAGAACTAGGCACACATGATGTAACTCAGACCTTTCTGAAATGAATAAAATGGACTGATGAGCACCTACATACATGTCAGAAAACATAGTTCTCACCTATCACACCAGGATTATTACGTCAATTAGACAGCCAGCTTAATTATTTATATATTTTGTCAAGATAGCTTTATTTTAGAAACAACTTATGGAACAGGGGGAAGCGAGCAGATACAGGAATGAACAAGAGAGCGACACAATCCAGCGGAGAATTCTAGCTCGGTCTTCAATCTGTCTTCCAAGACCGCAGCAATCCTGAAATGGCAGAGTGAAGCGAATGAGAAGTCACTAGCATCCCAGATTTTTTAAGGGGCTCAGGTTTTGACCACACCTTAAAAGGGAGGTGTTAGCTGCCTGGCTAAAGGGGCTACCTTACAGCTAAAAGCCAAAATAGCTATCCACTACACAGGATGCTTGCAGCACACCCCCACCTCTGTAAGTCCTTCCTCTACCAATATCAAGGCATTCTCACAGGAAACTATGATGTTGCCTTCATTCATTCTCTCCAGGATCCACAGATCAGTCACCAGAGAGCATAGTGCAGATATATGGGAGAATGGGTTTTGCCACCAGGCTACATAAAAACATATTAACAAACTAAAAACAACTACCACATTGACACAAACAAACACACAAATACATAATATATAGAGATTCTGAGATTCTGTCTCTCAATCTCCCCCTTCTCTTATCCCTCTTCTCTCTCTGCTTATCTCCACCTCTATCTATAACTTCCTTTCTATCTCCACTATCTAGCCACTGTATCTCACCACTGCATCCTGGGAAGAAGTGCCAGTCCGAAGTAGGGAATTTAATATGTTTGCTTGGGTAAAGCTTTTTTGGCACACAGTAAGCCTTCATTCCCTTGAGCATCAAGACTGCAAAATTACACCCACACATTGCCCAGCATTTCGGTGTTGGGCCCTAGAAAAAGACTACCTTCTCTGCCTCTTGGAGACAGCATCATCATTGCATTCCAACTGTCTCTCTAGACAAATGGTCCTGGAGACATCCACTCTGGTGCTAGAAACAGAAATACCTGGGGTCTAGATTGTACTGAGTCCAGAGAGGTGCCATATTGGAAACTCTTCATTGTGCTGGTGTGCAGTTGGCCTGCTCAGCTAAGCCACAGGCATATACACACACTCCAGGACAAGGCCAGACCTTGTTTCACCTTGGCTCCTTCAGAGGGATTGGGCCCTACATGGCTTACCCTACCAAACAACCTGTCCTTCCCAGTGTCTACTCTAAGCTGTCTACCCTAAATGCTACACTCTGTGCCTTTGATGCCCTTGCTTCTTGGCTCTCTGAGACCTAGCTTCCTGTATAGCTGACACACTCTCATGCACTGTGCAAAACCCTGCACATATGCATAAAAATGCACACAGGCACATAGGCACAGGAACACATACAAAACCACATGCCATTCAGGACCACAGGTGAAAGAACCTCGGAAATAAAACAAGGCCCTGAACCACGCCTCCTCACTCACCTGCCAGGACATTCTTACTGGGGCCTGATCAGATATTTAGGAACTTTCTACTTGACCCCTCCCCCCCAGGATAACCAGTACAGCTGTCAGGCCTGCCATGGCTGTGCAATCATTTGGGACGCAGACCACAAGCAAGTTTCCAGTTGAAAGAGACCTACCTCCAAAACCAACCCAGGAAGACCCTGGTAGGAGAGAGGGATGGTGGTGGCTGAGAGCTCAAGGCATAAGAGAAGTTGGGCAGATGCCACAAGGGAATAGAGCAGCCTTCTCTCTCGGACGCTAGGGCTAACACTAGTCCTTTTACCCCTGTCAGAATGCAGCTCTGGCATGAATATAGGGCAAAGCACAGACAGGTGTATTCATTTGTGAGGCTTCCAGTTTTTCAAGCCTGAGCAGGGGGTGTGATAGGAGATGAGAAGAGCTGTTAATACCTTTGATTCTTCTTTCCTTAGACACAAGTCAGGGACTTCAGGTACCTAGCCATCTGGTTTCTGGATGCACATCCTCCACACTGAGTACCACCAGGGGGCGGCATTCATCCACAACCTCTGCTGAAAAGGCATGTTGCCCAGGAACAGAATGTGGGGACAAGGACACATCAAAAGGAGAAACATCCCATGCCACCTGCTGTAAGATGAATCTTAAATGGTCTTATTAATTAAAAAACTCAGTGCCAGATATTGGGGTAAATTCTGAAAGGTCAGAGAAGCAGAACAAGCCACAGCCAACCCCACCTTGCCAACTCCTCAGCTGATATTGTTTCCTCAGACTGAAGTCTTCTGAGTCCTCACACAAATGAATCTCAGCTCAACTGCTGCTCAAAGCCTGAAAGCTTAAGAGACCTCTAGTTTGTGGTTCTCATACCTTATATACCTTTCTGCTTCCTGCCATTACTTCCTGGGATTAAAGGCATGTATCATTCACAAGCAAGACATAGATCTCAAGTCCTGGGATTAAAGGTGTGTACCATCATGCCTGGCTCTGTTTCCAGAACTCACGGAGATCCAGATAGATCTCTGCCTTTGGAATGCTAGAATTAAAGGTGTGTGTGCCACCATTTTCTGGCCTCTATGTCTATCTAGTGGCTATTCTGTTCTCTGACCCCAGATAAGTTTTATTAGGGTACACAATATTTTGGAGGACACAATATAATCACCACAACCTGGCCTCTTGCCTACCAGGCCCTGAACACAGGCCCCCACCCTAACCATCTCCTAGGCATTGTCAGGCAACCATTCTGAGCTACCTCCAGCTCTGTCACAATCTTTCTCCTCTCCCTAGCCCTCCACACCTGCCTCTACCCTATCCCAACCACCAGGCACCACTCAGGAAACTTTGCTTTCTTTTCTTTCTCCAAAGTTTCCAAGTCCCTCTCAGACTTGTACCTTTCTGTATCCTCTGCAGACACTCACCTACCTGTGTTTGGAGGTAGGCACACATGCAAAAATCGGGAGTAAGAGGTAGGAAGGAAGGAGAGAAAAGCCAAGAAGGAAAGATAAAAGAGCAATTTGTGTGGTAAATCTGTGTGCCCCAAACACCACAGGCAGATTCCCGGATATCCAGTGCAAGGTGTGGCCCCTTCAAATTAGCTAAGAGTGGGGCTGGATAGCCCAGAAAGGAGATAAAAACACTGTGCACTGGTGCACACTACTGCTGTGTGCAAGGAGGCCAGGAAGGGATCCCAGGAAATTTCACCACATACCTTAATGTCAGATGCATTCTCTTGGGCAGTGAACTCCTGGTTTCCTTGCCACATATTGCTGTCACATGACTTAGATGTATATGCTTTCTGTATCTCCCAGACCTTGAACTCTGGAGCCCTGCCTGCCTTGGGAGCCTACACTGGTCCAAGCTGACACAGATCAACCTGCTGTGGGATAATGCTCTTGCACACTGTAAAGATTTGTCATTTGAACTGGTTTAATAAAATGCTGATTGGCCAGTAGCCAGGCAGGGAGTATAGGTGGAATGACCAGACTAGACTTCTGGGAAGAGGAAGAGCAGAGTCAAGGATTCACCAGCTAGATGCAGAGGAAGCAAGATGAGAATGTTGTTTTGAGAAAAGGTAAAAGGTCAAATGGCTAAACATAGATGAGAATTATGGGTTAATTTAAATGTAAGAGCTAGTTAGTAATAAGCTTGAGCTATTGGCTGAACATTTATGAGTAATATTAAGCCTCTGAGTCAATTATTTAAGAAGCAGCTGCCTTGTATTTGGAAAGAGGCAGGTGGAAGAGAAACTTCTGCCTGCATGAACCTGTACCTTGGTTCTCTCAAGGACTCCTAAGTGTGCAGGAGCTCCCTATCCTATTCTTCTGGGATCCAAGTAGCCCCTATTCCCAAACTCAAGCAAGAAAACTACAGGGAAATAATTTGGGCATCAATAAGACAGTTCTGCTTCAGGGCAGCATCACACTGAGAAAGCCAATCTACTTTTAACCCAAGTCTACTCCAGTGGTGAGGCATTTTTTTATGAAAATATCTTTTACATTCTAAAAGACTGAAAATTTTGCTTAGTAATATACTTTGAGGTCACTTCAGACTTAAGACTGATAGCCTACTGTACTCATCTTTTTTGTTTAATTTCCTTTTAGAGACCAAAGCAAGAACCAACCTAACTAGCCTTGAGTTTCCCAAGTAATGAACCATTATAATCTGATCTAATGCATAGCTGTTATTGCAAGGTATGTTCTCTTCCATGCTCCTGACTCAGAGTATACTGCATTTGTGTTTGGATATGTGTTATGATAATCATATTCTGAAAACAGTAAGTAGGACAAAAGCTGTCTTATGAAATAAATATCCCCTGTAAATGTTGGCTACAACATGCAGATACTTGCTGACAAGCAATGGTGCTTGGAATATTGTTTTTTATCTTGATCAGTTGGAGTCAGTGACTTATTCCTTTGTAAAACTATATTAAATATTTCTTTAAAGTATCTCTAATTTCTTCCCCATATGATGCTTTCTGTGTTGTTCAATAAGAGATGGAGGAAAGCTATTTCTTAAAGACAGACACACAGATATACACAAAGACAGATACAGAGTCAGAGAAAAACAGATTGTCAAGTCTGCATTCAGGCCTGTCAAGATCCGTATTCATGCCCCAGACCAACAGATGTAATGGAAGTCATGGGGAGGGAGAAGTAAAGAATTCAAATTGGGGCTCACTCTTGTAAGTGTAAGAGGAACTTCTAACCAGTCTTATTAATAAACATGCAGAACAAGAAATAAGGGTAAAAATCTGACAGAGATCAGAAGAATTAGGAGCAAGCCACCACTTGCCTCACCTCACCAACGCTGCCTCTACTTCCCAGGAGCGAAGCGGATGAAAAAGCGAGACTTCCGGTCTAACCTGGCTTTTTATGCCTGTTCATCTGCTAACTAATTTCCTATCCACACCAAGCTACATCACTTCCTGTCTTGTCTGCATGGATCTTCAGAACNCTAAGGTTGATGCTGGGATTAAAGGCGTGTGCCACCACCTCCTACTGCTAGTTCCNCATGTGACCTTGGAGTCACAGAGAACCAAATGGATTAAGGGCNTGTGCTAACTTGCATGGCTATTGTTTTTCTACTAGTGGCTGGCAGCCCCGTTTTTCCTCTGACCCTCAGATAAATTTTATTAGGGAAGACAAATAAAATATCACCACACACTCTTGTTTAAATTACCCCAGGAGAAAGCATATAAATTTATTTTCCTTAATATGATGTTGACAGGTTTTGGGTACTCTGAGATTATTACTACATTCAAACAAATGTATTTTGTGCGGGGGGGGGGATAATTTTGGCTAACAGGTGTATTGCTCAGCACTCACAAAAGGTGGAGCTGTTGACCATAACTTGGGGAAGTACTTTCCATTGAAAGCTATGTATCAGTGCTTGATTACCGAGAAGTAGATACTGAAAAAGCACACCTTTATCACCTGAATATAAAGGAATGGTACTGCAGTCCTTTAAATCAATAATAATATGGTAGTTTTGAGTGATCATGGTAGGAGACAGAACTCCAGGCTGAAGAGGATTAAAGAGATGCATATGAGTGTTCATTGCATGGAGGTTATGTAAAAGTTCCCATTTAACAGAATTTTGGGAATACAAAAGATAGGTGTATTCCAGGTGCCAAAGCATGGCTCTATATCATGGCTCTGTTTCCAAATAAAAGTTGTGCTTGGATTAGCTGATGAAAATATTTGATGTTTACTGTTCCCCTTAATTAGTCACTTATCCACTCAAACAAAGGACCTTTCTATCCAAGAAAATCAGCTAGCTTCTAGGAACAAGGATATTCAGGTATACATATCTCACAATTCCATTGAGACAGGAGGCTTCTACCCCAAAGAAAGAAAGGTAAGGGTGAAATATAGGGTTGAAAAATGGCAGTTTTGATTTGAAAAATGGCAGACAGACAAACAAAATTGCACATCAATAAAATCATAGTCTCTGCAATGGCAGATAACTACTGGTTTTGTTTGTTTGCTTTTCTTTTAATTGTTTTTGAGACAGGGTTTTGTGAGAGCCAAAGTTATGTTTTAAGTTTTAATTATGAGGCCTAAGTGATCCATAAAATAAAAGAGGTTCCTGTACTTTGTAGGGGATTACTTTGTCACTAAGCCCTTGAATGTTTAAAATTGGAGAATGGGTGTGCCAATTAGAAGGCAGCGTTTGGCTACAATAGGAACATTAGCTATTGTGTGTTTAATGTCTTATGAGGATCTGGTTGATGGAAACTGTAATATAATGTTTATTAAGAGATTTCAGCTGAGTCCAGTATATGTCTGTGGAATAAGGTTGTTGATTTTGGTATCCTAAATCAAGTGATATATAGGCTCATGTAAGGAATAATAATCAATTCTGCCAACCAAGTTAGAGCTGGAATTTCTTGGAGGAGCTAGGAATAAACTATTATAATGTGAATTAATATTATCTATGCAAACAAAGTCTACTTTAATTACCCAAGTTGATTTTTCTGAATATCAAGGGAAATGTTCATTGGAAGAAGTCACCATAGATTTGTGGGGAGCCTCTACCACTACTCTTGTATTAACTTTATAACTGTATTTACAGAAAAGCCTAATCATGAGTTTCTTTTAGTAGTAGTAATGAATTCTCTTACTGTTTTAGTGTTAGGGATGGAGTTGGATGGCATGGTGCTTATTCCACAGAATACTGAGTCTGCTACTTTAGCAACATGTGGCTCTCCTGTTGAGTCAACCATAGAATTTGGATTCTAAATTGGGAATATGAGTCATTTTAGTGATAATGTATTGCCACACACTTCCTGGTCCCTCCACTTAGCAAAACATCCCAAGCTGTAACCTGTCATCAGACTCACTGTTGGGTCCTCCAGTATCTTGGCCACTTCTCACTAGATATTGGCCTCTCAGAATGAATCAGGTGACTTGTAGTAGGACAGGCCCATAGGATTGAGGAAATTGGCTCAAAACATTTGCCAAAGCATGCACATAATGTACTTCCTTATGAGCCAACCTGGAGTCTGCCTGAGGGCCTAGCAACAGGTGCTGTCAGAGATCCTGATGGTGTAGAGTCTGCCTGAGTATAGTAGAATATTTTAAGGTGTGTTACTTTTGTATGTTGCATTTGTTTAACTCTGTGAAGCTGTGTTACTGTGCCTGTGTAAAACACCTGACAGTCTAATAAAGAACAGGCCAGTAGCAAGTCGGGAGAAAGAATAGGCAGAGCTGGCAGGCAAAGAGTATAAATAGAAGGAGAAATCTGGAAAACTGAGAAGGAGCCAGAGAAGGAAGACAACTCCAGGGGGCAGCCACTCAGCTACAAGGCAAGCTGTGCAGTAAGAGTAACATAAACAGAAGTAAGAGAATGGGAAAAGCCCAGAGGCAAAAGGAAGACAAGATAAGTTTCTTGGCTGGCAAGAAACTAAGCCAAGCTAAGGCCAGGCATTCATAATTAAGAATAAGCGTCTGTGTGTGATTTATTTGGGAGCTGGGTGGCGGGGTCCTTAAAAAAGAATAAAAACCTCCAAAAGAGTAAAAAACCATAACAACACCTGAGGGCCTAGCAACAGGTGCTGTCAGAGTTCCCGATCATGCCTAGCTAATGAGGAGTTGCCACACAATGACATCAAATTGCTGTCAGAGTTCCTGATCATGTCCAGCCAATGAGGGATGACCAAGCAATGACACCAGATTGGGACACAGCCTAAGTGCTAGGAGTAGGGTATATAAAGCCTTCCGCATTATTGAATAAACTAGTCTGCTGTTTGCCTTCACCTGACTCCCAGTGTCTGTGTTGTTGACACCACACTTTCTCACCAGCTCCCCCAGGGAGCCCTTAGGACCAAGCAACAGTGACTCAGCCTGGGAGACAAAGTCCCCATAGGGTCCCCATTTCCACTGTACTGTAACATTCCACTAGTGAGAATGATGTTTCCTCAAGGGACAGGAACCATGTATATAAGTATCCTAAAGGAACCGCAACCGTTTCTGGAATAGAGATCAGAAGCCTCAGATACAAAAGCGTGGACATTGGACCCAGGGGCTGAACCCAGGTCCTGTCACTGTGCAGTGGAAACACTATGACATGGACATTGGTGCAGGATCCTCAGCTGTCACCTTGACTCTTAGAATGCAGGGTGATGATGCACAGAGTGGCCAGGCCTTCCCAGGTTGTGATAACACTGTGGATCCATACCACATTCAAGCCTCTAGAGACCATAGAACATAAAAATTTGGGTAGCTAACATGGGGAGACAAGCATCTACCTCAACTGAGTACTAGGCCTACATATGGCTTCAAACCTAGCTGGGTTGGGTGGAGAGATGGCTCAGTGGTTAAGAGCCCTGACTACTCTTTCAGAGGACCTAGGTTCAGTTCCCAGCACCCACATGGGGCTCACAACTGTCTCTAACTTCAGTTAGGGGACATGACACCATCACAGGGACATACGTACAGGCAAAACACGAATGCACTAAAAATAAAAATAAATTATATTTTAAAAACTAGCTAGGAATAGGATATATTTCATCTTACATTGGGAATTTGAAAATAATGTAATTATAACCTCAAAAAATAAAAGAAATAATATTGGACAACCAATATGTGCATTCTTCCCTGTGGAAGACATTACTCCCACTCTCAGCATTGCACAATTGCCTGTACTTTTTTGTGTAGGGCTGAGGCTTCATGGAATTTCTCTGTTCACTTTGGCATGTCTATTGTTGTACTTGTTCAGCTCATGTTTAAACTACCATATTGGTGAGACCTGATCAGTGTAGAGGGAGCAAAGAGGGATATATGGGAGGGTTGGAGGGAGAAAAGAGAATGGAGAAACAATGTAATTACATTGTAATCTCAAAAATTAAAAGAAATAATATTAAAAAATAACCTTTGGGTGGAAAGTCTGTGCGTTCTCAATCCCAGGGGCAGAGGCCCGAATATTCAGGACAGGTTGTAGCTCCAAGAAATGAGCTTTGTTGGGAATGGGGAGCCTAGAAATCAGCTAGGGACCCTGTGGGAGGCTCTGTGCACTTGGACATTCTCCATTTTCTGCTAGGAAGACAGAAAGGGAGCCCAGGCAAGTGGACCACATCCCTGAGGCCCATATGTAAACTGCTCGGCAGCTACCGTTTTCCATCCCTGTCAGACATGGCTGCCAATGGAACTTGGAGACTGTTTCCTGTGTCTGCTAGTCCAAGCTGTCTAGAGCCTTGTCTGCTTTGGGAGCCTTCACTGTCTTAGGCTGCCAGAGTCACCAGGACCCTGAGCTTTCAAGACTGAAGGAATCCTTTGCCCTATCTCAGAAGGAGCTGACTTCAATGCTCTCAAGCCATGCCAAGAAAAGCAAAGCAAAGTATTAAGGGCATCAGCAAGATAATTCTGCTTCAGGGTAGTAATACACTGAGAATGCCAAGCTACCCCTTATGTAGGTCCACACCTTGGACCCTCTGCTGATTAAATCATGCCAATAGTAGTCTGCCACCAAGCATCCAGGTGGCAACCCACTATCTTAGGCACTTCTGGCCAGAGGTGGGTGTCCCAGTGTGAGTCAGGGAAATGACAATGGGGTCAAAGACCACACAGGGTTCTCATTGTTACTGGACTGAAACACTCCACTAGTGGGAATGGCACCATCAAGGCATAGAGATTATACATATAGAAGACAAAAGGAACCCCATTCTTAGCTTAAAGAGAGGGCCAAAGCCTCAGAAACAAAACAAATGGATACTGGGCCCAAGTCCTCTCACTTTGCAATAGCAATATCCTGACTTGGATGTTGGTATAGCACCCTCACCTGTCATCTAGACTGCAGGGTCAAGGTTGACCCACAGGTCTTGTCAAGGATGTGCTATGAAGCTATGTTATAACCAAACTTTAGAGACCGTTGTGCATAGAAGAAAGTGGGAAGCTGCCACTGCAGAGACAAGTATTTGTATCAACTAGGGTTTAAGCCAAGAGATGGCTTAAAAACTTGCTCAAGGCAGGTCCCCTGGATACACAGGGGAAAGGCCTGTGCAGAAGTCTCAGGATCAAAACCATAGACACTGGGACCAGAGGCATAGCTCAAGTCTTTTCATTAGGCAATGGCAACATACTGACTTGGATATTGGCCCAGGATCCTCAGCTATCTTATCTTGACCCCAGGGTATAACGTAATCCTCAAGGCAGTCAGGCTTACCAGCACTGTGCTGACACTGTGAGCCCATTACACAGCCAAGCTCTTAGAGACCATGGGGCAATGAAGAAAGCAGGCATGTGTCACAGTAGAGATAGACACCTGCATCACTCAAGACCTTTGCTGAGAAATTGTTTCAAATCTTGCTGAAGGCAGGTCCCTTGTGAATGCAGGGGAAAAGTACACCCTGTTATGTATACCTCTGAGGCCGTGAGTTTCTTAGTCCAGTGTCCAGATCCTTAGGAGAGAGGACATTCACCACTGAAACAGTGCTCATCTTGTCCCCAGACCACAGCCTGTGCCATCAGTTATTCTGGTCATGGGTTAGCATTCTAGCTGAAAGCCACCTTTTACAGCTTGAGTCATGGATTGGCTGGGAGGATCACCAATGAATATGTGCTGAAATGACAGGATGTACAGGATCCTTATTTTGAGATAGTAATATGTCCAAAGAAAAACACTGCATCTCAGCTCCTCCCTGCCTGTTGGGACCTGGATATGGACCCCTAAGAATCTCCTTGGGATTGCCAGGCAATTATGATCTTATGGACTGTCACTATCTAACATTTCTCCCCTCCCTACCCCATTATGGTCACTCAGTCTAATTTTATTTTCTATCTCTAAAGGACTGCATGTGCCTCTGTGAATTGTAACTTTCTTTGTCACATAGCTACATAACAGCCCAACCCACATGCAGCACAGGAAGAGCAGGCTTGGATTTCCTATGGCAGCCATGTTTCTTAGGGTGGGAAGAGCTCTCTGTCCGGGAGTCCTCTGCTCTGGAGGAGATATGCGAGCAATCTGCTCGTTACTATTTCATACCCTTCTACCACCATCATGGATGGAAGACAGCCCAAGTAGCTGAGGTGTCTCAACACAAAAGCTCATGTGAGCTTGGAAGGTGGCTGACAGAAACACTTGAATGCACAGACAGGGTCCTGCAATGCACAGGTTGGAGTCTCTGTACAAGAAGACTGAAGAGTTTAGGTGACATTTGTCCTTTTTATTCTGACTCTAGTCCATGGCTCAGGAACTGGGACACTCATATGGAAACTACCCATGTGCTTTCTGTCCTCTGTACAACACAGCATCTCCTTCTGCTAGGTGTAAATCCATCGCTGGTCCTTGTGTCTGTGTGGGTAGGTGTTGTCTCCCTTTTGCCCACTGCCTACCTTCTTCTCTGTCCTATGTGCTCTCCTTTTCGGGAGTCTGACATGTGATTCTGAGGAGGGGGTCAGGCAGTCTTGAACTAGAAACTTCCTTGTGGAATGGCTATACAATGTCTGCATACCCACCCACCGGAGCACTGAACACTCAGTGAGTTACCCTGACACCCAGTTTCAAGATTGGCCCTAAGGTCATGCACATAAGGGCCAGTTAGCTTCTTCCTGGTGGGATTAGGGTGTGTGCTCACTGTAAGGTCCAGTTTCTGCCCAAGATTTTCTCTCTATGCCTTCGTCTGATTCATGCTTCTCATTGGGGGGTTCCCAGTTTAGTTTTCATGTATAGTCCTGAGGCCTTGAGAGCATGTCATGTTCTTGTGTTGGAGTGGGATTGAGAAAACTGTGGGGTCTGTGACCTCCCAGACAGTATGCAATCAGTAAGGCTCCAAGGCACATCTCTGCCTAAAAGAAGCCAAGATTGAACTCACCCATCTTGGAATCTAATGGCAAATTG